>OU426858.1:816872-944372 GCA_911387685.1 Dolichovespula media
TAATATCACAGTAACGTTTAACAATATTTCATGTATTTCATATATTTCATATATGCAGTATTTCATTTTCATTTCTGTTGCATACGTAGTTTTTTGTATGAATTTCTGAATTTTTGTAATCGAAAATCGGACTGAATTAGAATTAATTGTGGAGTCCCGTTGCGAGCAACTTCATTTTTCGTATAAATATTGAATCGATTCGTTTGTCCATTTAAACGGTAGTGCTAGGTACACACATACATATAAATTTTAATGTGAAACATAGAAATCTAAAACAATTTGTAGATATCTCCAATAATTTCAGAGATAATACTTCAGAGATAGACTGTTACAATTATCGTGAAGAACTCCTATGTCATTCTTTAAAAGTAAAGAAGAACATAGTTTAGAAGAAAAAAATGGTTTTTCGTTTATATTAATTACGAACGATGTATTGTGAGTTTATTAAATTCGTTAATTTATTATTATTTATTATTTAATTATTTAATTATGAACAAAAATAAATTGTTATAATGTATTATATTGGGCAATAGTAGCCGCTAAAATAAATAAAATTTTCCCACGATAAAATTAATTATTTTCTTTAGGAATTTAATAGATTTCCCGGCAGTCATCCAAGAGATATCAAATTTCATTTTTACGAAATAATAAATAACGGAATTAAGTCCAAATAAGTTATAATTAATGTTAAAATCAACGATGGTCGTTCTAATAAAATTAGAAAATAAAAATAGAGAACATTTTTAGAGAGAAAGTAATGATTTCTTGTTCGTATTAATTGAGAATTATTTATTGTAAGGTTGTCAAGTTAATTAAATGATCGCATATAACTGTTAATTCATTATATTACATTAAAACGAAAGAAAGAAAGAAAAGAAAAAAACAGAATTCCTAACCCATTCATAAACCTGATAATTTTCTTTCTCAGTAGTTATCCGATAGAGATCGAATACTCGATTATTATACCATAATCTTTACGTGAATTTAAACTAGTGTTTCGACTAATTCAGTTGATGAAATTGCGAGCTTTCCTTTCTTCACGAAACAATACATAATTGTTGTCTTATTCATAGCCTAGTCGTGCACACAGAAACATAGGTATGTTCCGCAAGCAAGATCATGCTTGAGAAGGATATTAGAAGAGCGTGCTAGATGAGTTAGTATAAGCCTTGCTGGAAGACCATCGAATCGAAAGGGATGAAAGATGATAGAGGGAGTGGTAAGGAGAAAGAGGCTTGGTCCGACCACCTAATTTTATGTAAACTAATTATGGATTAATTCGATTAAGGGACGCGTGCCCGGAATGGACTACGACTGCAATCAACCCCGGAAGAGAGGAAGAAGAGGAGGAGGAGGAGGAGGAAGAAGAGGAGGATGAGGAAGAACAGCGTGCTGTGACGCAAACAAAATCAGTGGTCTTCTAACAGAAAAAGTAAAAAGGAAGAGGGACTTGGGGAGGGAGGAGGGAAAGGAAGGGCGAAGAGAGGAATCAATCTGGGTAAAGGAATAAAAAATTTAAAGGAGGATGAAAAGTTTTCGGTCGTTCCTTTTTTTTATTTTCAAACGCGCTTCTCCTTTGACGTTTGTAGAATAGTACTTGATTCACTTACGACCAAATACAGCTACATAAATAATCGTATTTTAATCATATAATTCTTATATCAGTCATGTTGTTATCAATTTAGAGACTTTATTAACGGAAAAAACGTATTAAATTATTTTCTATAACAATAGAGCGAGAGCTTGTTAAAGTGCTTAATAAAGAGTTACGAAGTATTGTTGTACGATGAAGAAGTAAGTCAGGTGTGGTATCGTAAAAGAGCGTCTTCTAAATGTAATTGAAGGAAGAAATGCCGCGGGTTAAAGATGATATGTACCACACACACACACACACACACACACACACACACACACGCGCGCGCGCGCGCGCACACACTATCGGTTATGAAAAAGCAAGGCAGCTGCACAAAATTAGATCAACTCTGAGAGAGAAATAAGATAGAAATTGCCGTGAGCCGTGAGCCGTGTGTCGGAGAAAGAGCGGGTAGGTTGGCTGGTTAGTTGGTTGGTCGGTTACTTGATGGGTAGGTGGGTGGAAGCGGTGCAAGGTGAAAGAAGGATTCTACGAGCGAGAAATCCTGCAGCAAACTGTATGCACACACCTAGTCGATCAATACGCGAGAGTCAGGACGAGTTGAGGACGAACGTCGTGTCGCAGTAGTTTCTTATTCTTTTTTTTTTTTCTTATATAAAACCTTCCTAACGACGATTCATTGTTACTTGACAATTTTTCCTTTTTTTCTTTTTCTTTTTAATCCTCAAAGATTGTATTCGCAGTATAACGTGCTCGACGAATAAATCATCGAATTATTATTCGTATCGAGTGTTCCTTATTCTTGTAGTCATGTCTTGATTCTACGCCAATGCAGCTAGTCTTTGGCAAGAGATAGATAGATAGATAGATAGATACAGAGAGAGAGAGAGAGAGAGAGAGAGAGAGAGAGGGGGGGGAAGAGAGAAGGGAAAGGTATACCTCCCTTTTCAGAAGCTTTACGCGTGTTCCATGGATTTCCAATCGTCCTCACCTCATTGAACCGAGCCCCTCGCTTCGTTAGGATCCCTCCTCTCGACAAAGAAGGATTAAATATTTAATAAATGTCTGAGTGTGCTCGGCTGGATTTGAAGAGGAAAGTATCTTCGTCTTTGACTTCGAGAGATCTCGGAGAGATAAATCTAATTACTCTGTATGAGAGAAAAACGAAAAAAAAAGAAAAAACAAAAAGAGAAGGGAATGATTTATGATTTTCATATATGCACAGTGTGAATTGTGTACAACGTTCGAAAATTAAACCAAAAAAATACATAGATAAATAAATAAAAATAAAATAAAATATATATCTCTTTCTCTCTGAGAGAGTGTCAGAGTGAAAGATAATTTGTAACGATCGTCCCTGTACATTCCAAGAACATTGTGTCTTACGACTTGTGTTTGTTATATTTCACGCAATCGATAATGTTCGACCCGATCAAAATTGAAATTTCATCAAGATTCCATCTTCCTCCCCCTTCCACCATCCTGACAGTCCTAAAAGTTTCATGCAGTCCACTCATTATCGTCCCGATCTTGCACTAGCAACAGGTATAAATCTTGTAATGAGAAAACTTTTGAGGCTGTCTTCTCTTTCTCACAATTTTTCTTTCGAGAGCGAGAAATCGGCTGGTAGAAGAGATCTTTCGCTCGATTTGCACAAGAACATTTTGATATCGGAGTACGGAAAATTGGATTAGTTTCGCAGAGGCCGATTGAAAATTGTTTCGAACTTCTCTAAAACTTTTCTTTCCTTTTCTTCGACCGTATACGAGAACAAATAATATCGAATTTAAATGGAAAGATTTCTTTCTCTTAACCAAAATTCGAATCGAATGTTGTTTAAAAAAAATCGTGAAATAACAAGCTCGTAACAATCGATGTGAATTAAAATGAAATAAACATCATCGTAGGATTATAATTATCGAAATAACTGTGTTTCTTTTAATACCATTTTGACCAATACATATATACTCACGGACACTGCAGTAAATCGTTATATATACATTGCCATTAGTATCGTTTCTACTTAGATAAAACAACAGACAGCAGAATTCTCGTGTTAAACGTTTTATTCACAACTGATAATACCACGTATTTGTATGGTTGCTTTTATCTCGTATTTAGGCGATGCGGGAATTTATATGCCCTAAAACTTGCTTTTGCCAAAGCGGTTGCACGAAATAACACACACACATGTAACATCTCCATATGCAGGATGTCTCAACTTTGTTAGTTTTGTAATTTACGAAAGTGTACGCCAAATTTACGATTACCATGTGCATGAATATTGACATGGATATATATACATATATATATATATATATATATATATATATATATATATATATATATATATTAGATATATATATGTATGTATATATCTATAAGTGTATATATATAGTATGTAATGTATTATGTATAGTTCCAAAAGCCAAAATACCTCACGAGCACTGATTCACGTTACCTCTCGCAGCTTTGTTTCCGAGAGTGAATTAATGTTAATGGTCACGCGAGTAAAAGGGAGAGGGGAGAGAGAGAAAGTCCGAGAGTATGTAGTCGAAAAATTTCGCACGTTCACGTTGATTTTATTTTTTCGTAATTAACTAGCAATCAGGATAAAACTATAAAGGAAGATTATATTGGGGTACGGACAAAAAATTTTATTTAAATAAAATTTTAAATTCCGTTAAATAAAATATTATACAAATTGTTCGTAATGTAGTTGAAACTTATTTTGATTGTAAGAATTGATCAGAGAAGAGGAATGGAATATAGAAAAATATAAAAGGTAAGAGTTGAAAGAAAATAGAGAGAGAGGGGGGGGGGAGAGATTTAGAAAAATATTTTACAAAGAGAGCATTCACAAAGATTTGTATAGATTCACAAATTTTATGATCGTTGTACAAACTTGAAAAAAAAGAAAGAAAAAAATAGAATTAATTTTTCACTTTTGTGTCTTTCACATCACTTACAACCAAACGAAATAATAATAATAAAAAAAATATGAGAGGAAAAGAAAAGAAAAACAAACAAAAAATATAATGGAAAGAAAATAGTCAAATAGTTTTGAAAAGTTACGAGGGTGGTTTCATATGAACTCTATAAAATGCAAGCGTATAATGAAGGCGATACTTAGATATATGGTTGCTTGAACCGAGCACTTGTCCCATTTTTGAAGGACTTGCACGGTTGAGAGCAATTTCATGTCGTGCTCGAGGCACTTCTCAACGTTCTGATTTTCATCAATAGTGGGATTCTCTCTTTCTCTTCTCATCTCTTTCTCTCTCTCCTCTCTCTCTCTCTCTCTCTCTCTCCCTCTCTTTCTCTCTTACTCTTTCTATTTGTTTCCCGAATCGTTGACTTCTACCACTGGCTGCCCGCTTTCGCACGAACTCGTTTACGAACTAATAAAAAAAAAAAAGAAAAAAATGAAAATAAAGTTCACGATGGTCTAGAAACTTTAAGTGGTCAATATACCATCCTAGCCAATCTAATATATTTTTCACGAAAACGATCAACCTTTCTACTATATAATATAAAATAGTTCAATTATAGAAAATAAAGATGATGGATATTTTCTCGTGATAAAAATTTCAAGCTTATTTCACACTAATACTATTCGATGCAGTTTAAAAAATGAGAAGCCGCATGAGTACGTACTTTCCCTATCATAGTTGATTATAATTATTGAACATTATTTCGACACACGCACACACATACTTTGTAATATTCATAAATATATATATATATATATATATATATATATATATATATATATATATATTATGGAATATTAATATCACGATGAAAGCGCAATAATACACTATTTCCCTATTTGTAAATGGAAATTAACCATGTACTGCTTCTTCGGGCATACTCTAAGATGGACAGACAGATATAGTAACGGAAGATTTTCCTGCTGTAAATTAGCAGAGTTTAATCTTCCCCTTCCCTACCACCATCTCCATAAGATTAACTTACGAACTAATGTCTTAGATTATTTCGTCTCGCGTATAATTTAATAGAATCTGAATGAATTCTATTTGACTCGAATATCAAGAACAAAATCGATTTGCCGCTATTCGAAAATCGCGATAATGGGAGATTAATGAAAATTATTTATTTTTCTATTATTTATAGTTATATCATATTTTTGAGATGACTATATATATATATATATCAGTCTTTCCCTCCCTCATCCTTCCTATCTCACAGTTCTGAATTTCCAACAAGTTCTATCTAACTGCGTCCGTGTTCTATCTAACTGCGTCCTTCCAACCTAAAATGAATAACGACTTTTGTAAAAGTGGGTCGGGTCCGAGTGACGTTTTGGTCGAGATTTTAATTAATTTAATATGGTCGTGGTAAAAAATTGAAGATTTTCATGTTGTTTTCGACGTGGCTCTATACTTCACCAACATCTATTTTTTTTCCTTTTTATAAATTATCAACGTTCATCAAATATAACGAGTGTAATTGTTAACACAACAAATCTCCAAAGAAGAACGTGTTTATTTCAAACGGTAAAAGGAATTTCTTCGATGGAACAAAAACGCGACTGGTCCTTTATACTCCTGTAGGGCGAACAACGTTTCAACGCTCGTATTGTCACTCCTCCGTGAAACGTACACTATCGATTTTCCTCCCATTGTCTCTCGAAATGCAATAGCATTCGTAGCATGTGACGGCGACTAACGCCAGCACCAATACGCCCAGATTCCTGACTTTTCACCCCTTTCATTTCCTCTTCATCGACGCGACACAAACGTTTTCTCGCCATGGTGTTTCGTTTCGTGCACTTTTAAAGAGCGTATCGTGTTACCATGTAAGCCGATGAAAACGAGATGGTACGCTTTCGTGCTAAATTATTTGCGAACAACATTCAACTCTTCGTGAGATTAGAAAAATCTTTTGACGAATAGAAATTTCATGAATTGATGTTTAAATTTCATAACAATTGTAAAAATTATTTTAAAATAATTTTATATTGAATTTGATCGATATAATTATGAGATAAAGTATTAATAAAAAATAAGAAATATAATAAATAATAAAAAGTATAACTGATATCAGTAGATAAATATATATATATATAATCAATGTAGAACATTAGTTATATTTATACATTAAAATCATAAATAATAATATAACAAAATAATTAATAATAATACATATAAATTATTAATATACATTATTATATGTCTTAAGAAATAAATAATTTTGATTTTCAAATTAAAAAAAAAAGACCTAATAAATTACTTGCGAAAAAAAGAAAACAAAAGTAAAAAATGTCGGTCACAACGTAGCGTTTTACGGATACTTTTCTAGGAAACCGAGTGGAATCGTTAAATGAGGACTTCGAGGAACGTCGTATCGCAATAATGAACTTTGCACTTCGGTATCGATCTTATTCGCAAGATCGAAGAAGCTTCGTGTGAGCCTTTAATCTTCTCGCATGCAAGAAGATTAATGATCATCGCGTTAGCCCGAGCTCTAAGCATTACTCAGCATATCTTCTTCGCTTCGAAGCATTTCATGGTAGGCATATTTGTATATATATATATATATGTATGTATGTATGTATGTATGTATTATATATACATTATATATAAAGGGTGGTCAACATAACTAAAAGTACTTGGATGTTTTTTTGTAAATACTCATTTTCACAATAAAATCTAATATTAAAAAAAATAATTTTTCGAGATTCAAATGTTCCTTTTAATTTATTTAGTAGATTTTCTATGACAAATAATATTGATAATATTGAAAATAATCCAAATGTTATATTAAATAATGCTATTTTGAACTTTATCCGATTTATATCGATTTTATTATTCCGTTTCGTAGGACGGGAAAAAAGATTAAAAACTAAAAAAGAACAAAAGAAAAACAAAAACAAATAAATTATTCATAAGCTTGAATTGATTATATCTAAAATATTAATAAATCGTTTTGACAAAGTTGTTTAACATTGTTCTATGAAGTTGTTTAATAAAATTTCAATTTTCTACATTTTATATAGACTTTCTTATGGAAAAGAACATTCAGTTCCACTATAAAAAAAGGAAAACGAGAATTTTTGAAAATTTGCGAATTACAAGTATAAAAAACTTTTAAATATCAACACTATATAATCTCATCCCTTCCTCTAACTCTTTTCGAATGATAAAATTAATATTTACAAAAACATTACAGTAGCTCTAGTTGCTTAGACCACCCTGTGTGTGTGTGCGCGCGCGCATACGTTTTTACTAAAGAATGGCGTCGGAACATATCTTGAAAGAAAATGAATTTTTAATGACTCCTGTCTCCAACACGTTCTAATTTTCTTTCATCACGTGATACTTTTAAAAAGATTTTCCTACGAATTATTATTGTTATTATTATTATTATTCCCATGCGGGGTGGCTATTCCCCCATCGGGCGCCTCCCTAGGAGGTGGGGGGGCCTTGTAGATATACATGGTACTGGGAATTTAATTTCCGCGATGGACCAAAAAATAGTTATGGGACGGACACTCAGAACAATAAACCAACCATGGGTAGTAGAGAAGAAGAAAAAGAGTTACGCTCCACAGGGGACGGACCCCCTAGTAGCGGCGGCTGGACAGGATGCACAAGCAGGTCTGCAGTCGTCATCTTACAACTGCAGTCCTATGCCGATGGCTGACTTGACCGGCGTCGGATTAGAAGCTACAAGCAGCAAAAATCCTTTCGAAAGGATGTCGAAGATCGGGCGAACACCGCCACAAACCCCGATCAAAGAGACAGCTTCGAAAGGAAAAAGAGGTACAGGAGGAAAGAAAAGAAGAAATAATCTCTACGCCGAAAATGGTGGATTCCGGGAGAATCGTGCTGCACGGCTCTCCCATCGTTGACCATATCGCTAGTGCGAGGAAGAAAGAAGAGGAGGAGCTAGCAAAATGCAAAGATATTTTGAAGGGCATGAAAAATGCAAACGAGCGCCAGAGAAATATCAGTGCAGATTTTAAGAAGGGCATCCTACTTTTGGGAGAAGTCCTGGATGTCATTGCACACCTGCGAGCCTCTTGGAAGGCCAAAGAGCTCTCTAGAAGGGATCAACACACACGGACGGTGTGTGATAAATCGCGCGATAAGGAATCCCAGGTCGAAACGGCAGAAGGGGCCAATAAAAAAAGAGCGGCGCGAGCCCGGTAGAGCAGAAGGCCGAAAAGAAGAAGGAGGAGGAGGCGCCTCCCACTTCTACTTGGATGGAGGTAGTAAAGAAATGGCGGAAGCCGAAGAAGAAACTAGCGAAGACATTCGCCCAGACACTCGGCGAACGCGTGGAAGACCATAGAAGACCAAACGAGAAAAGTATATCGAGAAAAATATATCATAGAAATGGCGTCTAGAACGGGTCTCCACGTCCTAAATGTCGGCACCACCGCAACCTTTCGGCGTCCCGGGTACAGAAAGCCATTCCGGACATCTCCCAAGCCTGTGAGGCCCTACTATCGAAGATCGAGAACTGGAAGGTAATCAAGGATTACACCAGTAGCGATCACCAGTACATTACCTTCGGAATCCGCGGGAAACCACAGAGGGAAAGAGTAGGCAAGGAATCGCCACGCAGATGGAACCCTGAGAAGCTGAACGTTAAGAGCTTCACAGACGTAATACATCAAAAGCTAGAAGCCATCGATGGACTCGGAGCGGAGGGAAGGGCTGGAATTGAAGTATTAGTTGCCGCAATCATGCGACACATCACCGTGGCCTGCAAAGCCTCTATGCCGACGAAGAGGCCACGTCACGGTATGCGTCCCCCCCCCCCCTATACTGGTAGACTCCCGAGATCGCGGAGCGGCGCAGGAGGTGCCTGAAATTGAGGCGGGTCGCACAGCGGACAAGAAACTGGGACGAGGCACATGTCAAATCCGAAAGGTACGAGGCCGCTAAGAAACAGCTGCGCCGCGCCATCAACCAGAGTAAGGTCCGCTGCTGGAGAAAGCTCGGAGATGACGTCAACACGTGTGGACTAGGTTGCAAGATTGTAATTCAGAAGCTAGGAGCTATGAAACCACCAAATGTTATGGACACGGCTACTACGGAAAATATCGTCGGCACTCTCTTTCCGATCCATCCTATCTGCGCGGAAATGGAATTCGGGCAAGTGGAGGTTTTCTCCCCCTTTAGCGTAAGAGAGCTGGAGCAAGCCGCCCGTACCCTACGAAATAAGAAGGCACCGGGGCCGGACGACATACCAAGTGAAGTCCTGAAATACATGGTACAGCACCGACCATCTCTACTGCTGAATACGTTCAATACGTGCCTGACGGCTGGAGTCTTCCCCTTACGCTGGAAGACGGCGCGTCTGATGTTCCTCAGCAAGGGCAAGGGAGACCCTGGGCTACCATCGTCTTACCGGCCGCTATGCATGCTAGACACGCCGGGCAAGCTGCTGGAAAAGCTTATAAAGGCGAGACTACTGTCAGCGATTGAGGCCGCCGGTAACCTATCACCTAGGTAATACAGATTTAGAGTCGGGCGATCAACAATCGATGCGATCCATAAGATTAGCGAAGCAGTGGAAAGAACGAAAGATCACAACCAGCACTCACGCCGGGTAGTCCTGCTGGTGACGCTAGACGTGAGAAATGCCATCAACTCTGCACGATGACGCGACATGATGCAGGCACTAAAGCACGTCTTTAAGGTGCCAAGATACCTCATGATAGACGATTATCTGAGGAATTGGGTGCTAAGATATGATTCCACGGAAGGGCGCAGGGAAAGAACTTTCACAACCGAAGCGGCGCAGGGGTCTATCCTCGGCCCGGATCTCTGGAACGTGGCGTACGACGACCTAATAAGAACGGAAATAACGGAAGAGACGCTCCTAGTGGGATATGTGGACGACGTCGCCGCCGTCATCGTTGCCAGAGACGTAGAGATGATTTTGCTGAAGCTTAACGAAGCCATGCGCACAATAACCGGCTGGATGACGGACCACGGCCTGTCGCTGGTCCTCAGAAAGACGGAAATTGTCATCCTTACAAAGAAAAGAATGAACGCCATTCTCCCCCTACGGGTTAGAGAAGAAACCGTAGTAACCAAGCCGGCAGCCAAATACCTCGGTGTCATGATCGACTGTTAATTGAATTACTGGGAGCAGATCCGAAGGACCACCGACAAAGCCGCGAAGGGAGTTGCTTCCCTAAGCGAGCTCATGGTCAATGTCACCGGGCCCAAATCCAGCAAACGGCGGCTATTGATGATCGCGGTTCAAGCTTTCCTCCTCTACGGAGCCGAAGTGTGGGCAGACGCCCTTAGCAAGTAAGTTTATCGGAAGCGCCTGGCACAAGTGCAGAGAAAAGCAGCACTTAGGGTCACCTCCGCATATCGGACCGTTTTCGAACCAGCCATCCTGGTCATCTCCGGAATGATCCCTATCGCGCTCCTCGCGAAGGAACGAAAGGCAGTGTGCGAGAGAAAAGTGGAGGTCGGAAAGGAAACAGCGAGGCAAGAAAATAGAGAATATACACTCCGGATCTGGCAGACACCGTGGCAGGAAGACCCGAGAGGACGCTGGACAGCGAGATTAATACGAAAAGTAAAACCGTGGACGAACAGAAGTCATGGGGAGGTTGACTATTATTTGACCGAAGTACCCGACGACGCCGAGCATACCTTCTTTAAGTGCGAACACTGGGCACAACACAGACGAGAGCTAAAGGCGGAAACTGGAAAGGTGACCCCTGATAACATCATGGAGCTCATGCTCAGGGGAGAGGAAAAATGGAACCTGATAGCCCATTGGATGCTAAGCATCCTTCGCATGAAGAAAGCGGATTTAGATTAAGCCTTCGACAGCGAAGGATGATAAGAACAGTCAAAGAAAAAACAGAAGTGAGTCTATAGGGCGAAGAAAAAATGGCCTAGTCTGAAATAATATGCTAAACAGTTCCGGACTAGTGTCCAGGTGAAAGAGGGAGGAGTTTTAGCCAGCAGGTCAGAAATGGGAGCCTGGCACATTGTGCGCAAATGCATTTCTCCTCCCTCATAAAAAAAAATTATTATTATTATTATTATCGCGAATATGAATATAATCTTTCGTGCTTGATTTCTTTTCTCTCCCTCTCCGCCCCTCCTTCTTCTCTTTTGCTAAGAATAATTTAAGGTGGATGGAAATTCGTGAAATATTCATTGTCAAGCTCGTGAACTTCGCCCGTTCGACTTTCCACTTTCGCATGTTTCGACATGTTTATTCTAAGAAGTTCTCAATCTCTATTTCTCTCTTTCCCATTCGTACAGTTTACCTTCGTAAACTCGGGATTTCCTACGATTACATTAATGTGCTCTTACGTATATGTGTGTAAGTGTAGTATACGTGTACCCACATTATACCCACAACCTGGCAACTTTGTCGACACGGGCTCGTTTAAGTCAGATTCCTTTGGGGAAATTCCTGATTGCCTAGACCACCGTATCACCGTGGTAGTTTGCCAAGCCACACTTTGCACCGACTTCGACTATTTCTTCCTTAGTAGTGCCCATATGTATCTAATATCGTACTAACTTTTTGTAGGGCACACGAACGAAATCATAACTGAAAGAAAACTAAAGTCATTATAAATTGAGGCAATTTATAAAAAAATTGTGGGTTGCATTCGACCAAAACTATTTGATTTTATTTACGAGAAAATCGACATCAAAGTTTTCATTTAAAGTTGTATTATAACTTCACGAAAAGTAATGCAAATTAAAAGCAACATGTTTCTTTTGAAGATATAGTAACATGTTGTTTAATCGTCCTGAATATAGAGGTTTATGATTCGAAGATAAAATATTTGTTTTCTTTTTCTTTTTTTTTTCATGAGTTAAAAAAAATTAGTTTACGTTTCCTTTTTCCGTAAATGGGTTAAAATTGTTAAAAGGAGGTCTCTTTTCTTTCTTATTTATTTAATTCAACATAATTATTAACCCATTTGCATCACACAGAAAAGTAAAAAATTCATTCTTATCACAAAAATTTTTTTTTATTGTATTTAAATGAAAATGTTTTAAAATATAAAAAATAAAAGCAATATTACATAAATAAAGAATTTTTACTTCATTAGAGATTCACAATTATGGGAGGAATGGAATCTAATTATTTTGCACAACATGATAATATTTGAAATGGTCAAGGCATAATGACACATGGCAATTATCACATTGATAAAATGTATCTTTTCTTTTGTTTTCTGATAAACAAACTACACAGCGTATGCGAGCTAAATATGCATGGGTATAATATACGCTTTGATGATAAATGCCTAAGTGGAATGAGCGCATATATGCGCTCTGGTGATAGTTACCAGGCGAAATGCGCACGTATATGCGCTTATGATGCAAATGAGTTAAATCACTTAAATTTTAATTTTAATAATTATTAAGACGCTTCAAGTTTAACGAAATATATTTATTAAGTTTATATTTTTTGTTATATATTGTTTAAATAAAAAAATACAAAATCAAGTAAAAAAATTAACAAAAAATTTAATTTAAGTGTCTCATTTTATAAGTTCGAATGTATAATTTTTGACACTTGCAATTCCAATGAGTTATAAAAAATGGAGAGGAAAAAATAAAAAACCACGAAACACGACCGGTAAGCGAGTTAAGAGAATTACTGCATACTGCTGCGCAAATTTTCAAGGTTGTGCGGCAGTACAACAGCATTTACGTAATGTAAACTTTAGAAAAGTAACATACATGATTTTATATGTTTTATACATATATAAATATCTAAATAAATAAATAAATTAATTAATATATATGTATATATTTGTAATAGATATCTAAATCGGTTTAAACGATTTATACATTCATTAATAGCTTAAATAATTTAGGAACATTTTCTACCGAGTTTTTTTTTCTGAATAAATCTTCTCTCAGTTTTGACATACATAAATATCGAGTTCGATAATCGAGAGATTACTTTAAATGAAATAAGACAAATATGTATTGGAATCCAGTTTTTTTTTCTTTCTCAAAATATAAAGCATTGACCAATAATATTAATGGATAGCCCTTCAGAATTTCTTTCTTATTAGATTTCGAGCCTTGAAGATACTCACACGCATGATCGGCTAAGTCCCTTCGGTTTCTACCCTTCGAAGGTCACGATAAATATCTTTTCCAATTTGACATAAGAACGATGGGTATGGTATCGGTGAATGGTCGATAAAGATTATATAGGATTGAATGGAGAAGAAAAGCTTTTTTGATGGTCACCTAGACTTTTGGTAAAATAATAATATTGTTGAAAAAAGTAAATGGTAGGTGAGACACAACGTAAAGAAAGAGAAAGAGGGAAGATATTTTATATGCGATGCATGGGAAAAAACATAATAAAATAAAAAAATAGCCTAACCTCCTATTGTCGTGGAAGAGAAAAATGTTTTTCAAGCTTCTTTTAAAGACGAGTATCTACGAGGAGCTTTCATTTTAAAAGATCCTTCTTTTACGAGACGGGTGAAGAGCATGATCTTATAGCGGTTACGTATCTTTTGAAAACTACTCTCTAAGGGGGAAAAAAGTGATTTTCTGGTAAGCTTAGCGTATCATCGTTTATGAAATATTTTATTACATTGTCGATTACTATGGAAAATAAAATTTAAAGGCTCTAAACGTACGCCATTGTAAAGTAAATACTTTACAAGTTTGAATTATATTCTTTATATGAAGAATAAAAAAGTCAACTGAATGTTCGAATGTGACAAGACAATGTCTTATACGACAGTTTTTTATTTTTTATTCTTCCATCCCATTCCTCGTAGAATTTGCGAAAGAAGAAAATATAGATTTCTATATTTAAAAAATTGACCTTCGAATAAATCTTAAAATGTCCATCAAGTAAAAAAATAGATAGTATACTTGTATTTACCTCATGAAATAAATAAACTTTTGTATTCAATACTTTTCTCGATAAATATGCAATGTTTTTGAGATATTAGTATATCTCGAATAAGATACTAGGTAGTTTCTACTATTATTTTAATAAAATATAATGTTATACACATTTTATATATATATATATATATATATATATATATATATATATATATATATATATATGTAGAAATTATATTAAGATAGAATTAATTAGGTTTGAACTAGGAAAATGTAACGATAAATATAGGTTTATTAATGAAATATGAACAAAGGAACAAACACGTCGTAATTCTATGAACGTCTTAAAGCTTCTCTCCCGACAAAATGTTCTCGTATTTTTAAACAAAACAAAATCTCAAAACGAAGAACTAATACTCTTGCTCTAAAACAGAATATTAACTCAGAACAAAAAGAAAACGCTTACATAAAACTCTTGTTTTAGAACCTTCTTGAAATCTGTCAGATACCACATATATATAAAATTATGTATATTTAAAAAAATATATATAATTTTATTTATATCCTATATTATATTATATTTATATAATTATAAAATATGTAATATATATATTTTTTATTATATATTTTATATATATATATATATATATATATATATATCGGTTTTTCAAGATAAAACATTAGAAATTATTATCCTGGAAACACGACATTTTTTAGAAAAATTGTTCAGACAAGGATTATCGAATATCGAAGGGACAATATCATGGCAATTATTGTTTTATTTAATCTAAGATTTCAAGGTCTTTTGAAAGTCAACTTTGTTTTTATTTTTCTTTGAACAGAAACCTATATTATTAGAGTAGCAACATATTCTACGTAACTAAAAAAAAAAAAAAAAAAAAAAAAAAAATTTTTGTTTGTATTATTCTTTTTACTTGTCATCAATATTCCATGACATTTAACAATATATCCTTACATTTAGAATTTAAATCATATCGATAATCAGTAGCTTTTAAGGAAAGATATAAAAGATAAGAAAATTTTGAGGTAATAAATTTATTTCTTATGTATGAAGATGTGTATTATTGTGTAAAAAGCACGAAGTAATTAATTAACGTTTTTTCTTATTTCCTACTTTTTCTATTTTAATGTGCGAGTATGTATATGCGTCCATGTTAGCTTAAATATTAGATCGCGTAAATAAATGAATCTAAAAAGTTTGCGAACGATTGACGATTGTAGATATTATATGAGAAATTAAAAAAATTTTTATCTTTTCTACTTTTCTTTGAAAGGTGCAATATATTTTGTTAAATATCTCGGTATATTGAAGATAAATTAAAAAATATTGTAGATATGAATTACTTGTTTCTTTTCTTCTTTTTTTTTTTTTTTACGTAGAAAAATGTTTCCATTATAAAATATATAGTTTCCTTATAAAGAGAAGTAAAAAAAAGTAAAAAAAGAGGGAAAAAAGAAGTTGACCTTGAAGCCTTTCACTAAATAAGAAATATGAAACGTCATAATATTTCTTCGTCGAAATGAGATAACTCTTGTCCGAACGATTTTTCTCAAAGATGTCGTGTTACCGAGAAAACAAAACTTCGTATTTGGTCAACCGGTATATATTTCCTTGTTGTCACCATAACAATATATTTAAATCATGCCGCACTAAATTTACTTGATTTAATTTACTCATTAAATAAACAATGAAATTACGTTTCTTTAAACGTCGAGAAAATCAGAATAATTTACGGCCTGAAATCATTTCCTAAGCGAATGACCTTGTCTAGTACGAGTAATTAAACAGAACTTATTTAAGTCGTCATAATTTTTCCCACTCCAACGTTTAAAGGAGTAACAATTTGTTGCTCCTCGCCCGACTCTTTCCGTGTGCGTTGTACACTCGTTACGAAGGTCTTATATATGTATAACATATAATATATGTATATATATATATTCACACACACACACACGCGCGTACACAACGATATACTTCTACCCCTATTCGAGCAAATGTGCGTCACTTTATAGTAATTATGAACGAGCTTAATACATGCGGCAAATAATATTTGCGAGAGTTCTACCGGAATATTATGAGCACTATAACTACCCATAGCTTCTTCTTTTTCTTTCTTTCTATCTTTCTTCTTATTTCTCTATCTTTCTTTTTCTTTGTGTCTTCCTCAATTTGCTCGTAATACGTTGTAAAATTAAGATATAAGTGTAGACACTCTCAAATCATTCAACAATAGTATCCTCAAAGAAATCGCGTTGATAATATAAATTATTCCATAATTCGACAAGAGTTAGAAAATATTTCAATGAAAAATTAATTGTCTAACAAAATATAATACAGTAAGAATCAACATCCTAAAATTCGATTTACAAATTTATATCGAACATGATCAATGATGTAAATTAGTTATTGTATTTTTCGTACAATTAGTAGTACTTTCTTTTGTCATCTGAATGTCTCGACAAAAAAAAAACAACAAATTGAATAAATTTAACTAACGTGAAAGAAATGATGGATTTACGAATTTATATCGAACATGACCAATAATATAAATTAATTATGTATTCATACGATTACTACTTCTTTCTTTCGTCGTCTGAATATTGCGTCAAACATATAAAAGAAAAGGACAAAAAGAAAGGAAGAGAAAGCAAAAAAGGAAAAGAAAATGCATAAATTTAACAATGCTAACGGAAACGATCATCTTGATACAATAATCTAAAATGCTAACGTATTCTTGTTGAAATTTATAGCTTATTCGCGTTTACGATGTTAGTTAAAACAACTCGCCTGAAGTTACGATGCTTTTATTGTTTGAAAGAGTAAACGTAAAGTTCAGAGTGAGAGAGCGGTGGCCGAGAGCATGGGGGAGGACGGATGAGGGGGATAGGAAGGAGAGGGGAGAGTGAAGTTCGAAAATTTCTACCTTAATATCAAGTTATGATACATCAAGTCAGAAGACAGATACCAGCAGTAGTTAAGGTGGTGGCAAGAAACGTGTCGAGTTAGGGATAGTCAAAGTTCTGCCGCGCGTGTTGTTCCGTTTACGAGGGGGTAAATGGAGAGAGAGAGAGAGAGAGAGAGAGAGAGAGAGAGAGAGAGAGAGAGAGAGAGAGAGAGAGAGAAAGGGAGGGAAACGGTTGTGGTATATCGCAAACGATATAACGAGGGTGTCTACCGACAGTCTATTCAAATAATTAAAGTATTCTCCCCTCTTTTCTTCTCAAAACACGGACATATCGAATAGTCAAGAGTAAAATTAAATTTATGAAGATTGTACACGCCATAATGATTTGTCGACGCTTGACCATTCCACATTGTTATTATCTTATAAGATTTATATTAATGGCAGATTCGTGCGAGGAAGTGATAAGCTCGTATCTAAATTAGACAGGCTACACCTCGTGAACTTAATTTCGAGTCCCTCTTATTTTCCTTTCTTCCTTTTCGTTTTTCTTCTTCTTCTTTTATTTTTTTTTTTTTTTTGTTATTCGGACAAATTTATTACTTCTTCAATAGTCCGAGTTATAGTTTGAACATTTTCTTTTGGTAATAATGTAAATATGTGAGTACAATCATGTTCTAATGAACATAGGTAAGTCGCACAAATACTTCGAATATGTATCGAAAAATTGAGTATGAGATTTTTCAAACATTGAAGAAGGATAAATATATATATTTAATATACGTATATATCATTGTTTAAAAGTATTTTATACGTTATTATTTATAAGATGTAAAAGGTGTCCCCTCCATTTTTTTTCCACTCAACGATGTCAGCATATTCTATAAAATAAATATAAAAAGAAAAACGTAATGAAAATGTAAGCTGAAAGATACTTTGAGACAAAGTTACAAGAAAGATACGATATAACAATGCGTCCGTTTTCGTTTGATATTATAGTACATATGTATCATAATAACAGGCGGTGTTTATTTAATCTACTTACATAAACTGTGTTTACATACTTGAGATCGCTGTAGAGGCCAATATACTTCGTATTGACATCAGTAATCATTAGAAAGTTGTACGATTTCATGTCAACATGCCGTGAGTGTTCTCAAATGATGAATATGATTATGTACATTTCATTTACGATTTTACTAACGGAATTGCTGCTCTTATTGCTTTATTGGAATATCGACAAATATTCAGAAGAGTTTCAGTTCGATAAATATCAGCAATAAGTTCTTGTTCGATAAATATCAACAATTCAGTTTCTCTATATCAAACGAAAACTGGTTCATTACTTTTCTTATAACCTTTTGTGACAAAAAGCATTTTCGAGTCTATATTTATATAACATTTTTTGTTCATAAATCGTGCTGGTATCATCTCGAGTAAAAAATGTGTGAGGATATCCCGTATATAAAATAATATGTCTGACCAAATATCCCGTGATTGGTGGGTTACAAGAAAGTTCAATAAGAAGAATTCGTACGACTCTGAGTCGGCTATGGAGTGCATGTATTTTTTTTTTTTTTTTAATAGATACCTATAATTTTTATTTGCATATTTATATAATAGTGATCATAAGATATTAAAATTATCTTTAGTAAAAAATTCCTATTATTATTCAATATAATTGCTATTATAATATTGCTATTAATTGTTAAAATTGATATTACTTACTATTATATCATCGTTTACGAGATGATCGACATCTTAATAGATTTACTAACAGATTCATAATGTATTGTAACTCATATTCCATTCTATACAAATTATTATATTATATTATTTATAAATTGAGCAATCGCCTATTTCGACGATTTGAAGAAATATTGTGTAATCTGATGATTGTTTTTCAAACTTTGGTACGAAAACCAAATACTTCAAATTCCTAAGATTTTGATTATTTCGTATACGATGCATAGTAATAATCTTTTACTAAATATAATTTTGATTGCAAATGATGATTATATATAAATATGCAAAAGAAAAAAATAAGGCATTCTTAAACAAAATATTTAAATGTGCTTTGTAGATAACTGAGAGCCGTGCAAATTTCTCTGAATAAACTTTCTTGTAAATTCAATCAATTACGAGATATTTTCTCGGACATTGGTGGGCGGATATCCTGCATATACAGGGTGTTTCAGAAATAAATAGCTAAACTTTAAGAACATATTATACTCACTGTAAGGATAAAAAGTAGTCGTATAAACATGCAAACGCTTCCTTTTCAAATTATAAACATTATTTATTTATATCAAATAACATCGAAAATCTACGCGTTTGTGAAGCATGCGTTAATTCAGAAGAAAATCATTTTCAGAAATTTCTGTAATGAAACGTTGTAACAGTTTTAAATTATCATAAAGACTATTATAAATAAAAAATGTTTATAAATAGGAAGTTTCGCAAGTTTATGTAACTTTTGTTTACGTATGTTTAGGTGTCCTAATATTTGTATAACTATTTTTCATTCTTACAATTCTTACAAAAATTTCGTTATTAATAAAATATGAGCTTAAGGTTCTGTCGATTTATTACTGCAATATCCTGAATAAATAAGGTGTACCAGACAGAAAGATCAGAATTAATATTTTAAATTGATTGATGTTTCTTTTTAAAAAAACCTCGTATTCTCGAACAGAATAAATGCGAAGGAGTTTAATTTTAACCATACCATTTTAATCAGAGCGTGCGACTTAAGTTGCAGTCAATAATTAAACGTTTGAAATCGACCGTGCAAAACGAATATCTCAGTTTCCTTACTTCCTGCAGTCTTTCAGTCATCCGATCTTAACTCGTTTAACTTTGGTCAGAAGAGACTAGCAGCTTTCGTTCCTCGCTCGATTGCTTCCCATGAATGGTCGTAATTCGATTGATAAATATTATCACCATAATAGTTGATAATAAATTAAAAAAAAAAATTTGTCGGACGAATTTTATAAATATTGTTATTAATTCTCATATAGGAATATATACATCGATTATTTTCTTATGAACGTATATGCAAAAGAATTTCTTCTTTGATATGTTTTAATAGAAAAATAATTAATTAATAAAAATTAACAAATAATTTTAAAATATTTATTAAATTTAATAAGTTTAATAAAAAAAAATGTTAAATAATTACAACGATTTTAAATAGTTTTGGTAAATTCTTGAGCTTTTCGAGGAAAATATTCGATAATAAATTTAATTTGTCAACAATTAGTCATCATTATTAAGCGATTAACCGAATGTGTTTGGATGTACTTTTTATTTCTTAACAAATAACGCATATATATCACACGCGTTATATATACAGGGTGATTCATGCAATTGTAACAAGTCATATCTTATTCTTGGTTAACGTTACAAAAAATGTTACAGGAAAAGGATTAATGGTTCAGAATGAACTACATATTAACGATCATATTGTTTTCGCAATTGGAATAATGCACGTGCATTTGGCAATTGTATTATATTTTTAAATGGAAACTTCTCTCGTCAT
The DNA here is from genome assembly GCA_911387685.1 of Dolichovespula media. Lineage (NCBI taxonomy): Eukaryota > Metazoa > Arthropoda > Insecta > Hymenoptera > Vespidae > Dolichovespula > Dolichovespula media. The sequence continues at coordinate 837,789 of OU426858.1, forward strand.
TTTCTGAATTATATCAAAATTATACGATAAGTTTTCTGAATAATACCGGTAAACATGAATCGGCTACTAATATTAATCACCGATATTAATGTAAGATTAAGATTTTTATTAGTAAGTATTCATTACACGTAGTATTACTCGTGCATTAACACTTGGCGACAGACCTGACTGATTCAGAACAATTTAACCACTATAACTTTCTAACGTATAAGTTTGGGGCATAACTAAGTTAATATTTTGATGTAGACCATAAAAAACTGCATCTATTGGTACAGTCAAAAATATAAATTTCTATTAAAAAAAAGTGCAATTGCATTTTTCTGATGCATCAATGCACGCGTGGATAAAATTATTCGCGTATTATGCGCCACCATATTACTTTGACTTATAATATTTTTATTTATTTTTTGACCTTTTAGAAGATACAGTCTATTCCAGTCACGTGGGACACCCTTTATATACCTGCACACACACACACACACACGCGCGCGCGCGCGCGCGTGCGCACGCATGTATCGTATTTGTTTAAAATAGATTATATAAAATAAAGCTTATTCTATAAAACGAAGTTCACTTTAGTTGTTATATTTGAAAGGAAATAGAAAAGAACTGTTTAAAATTCGCTCTACTTCGTGGAATTTAAATATTCATTTCACTCTAACTTGTGAGCGGCTGATAAAATATTTGTTATTCTTACAAGTATCGTGATTCATGTACAAGAAATTATTAAAATATAACAACTACCCAACTACTAACGTACGAACGAGTTCTCTAAAAAAAAGAATAAAAGAAAATCTGCCTCTCCGTAAGAAAATAATCCAAGTAAAATCTCAGCCTCGTCATCGTACATCTCAGAGATGCAGACAACATTGCGACGCCGAAGTGGCTGAGAGGGGAACGGAAAGGAGACAATATTAAATTTTCTCGCGACTTTGGAACTAATCGAGTTTACGTACGTTGTTGAGAAATATATTTATGCGCAATATACAGTTACGATTACTTTTATACATGTGCTTACGAACGCACATTTATACGCTTGCGACTATACATATAAAGTCGATAGACACAGACGCGAACGAAGCATGCTCGATAAAATTTTATTTCTATCACTGTTGTAAATTAATGAAGAAAGTTTCGAACAAAAAACACTTTTTTCTGTATCTTATTAATACTCGAGGTCTCAAAAATGAGATTGTAATAATTGTCAAGTTCTATGTATATCATTATTAAATTGTAAACGCATTATTCTTGTAATAACATTTTTCTTATTAGGGATAAATATATTTTATTATTTTATCCAATTGAATTTTTATTTTCAAGACGAGATTATCTTCAATTGCATAAAGAATGTTTCGATTAGAACAAAAGAAAAAAGAATAAGTAATTCTTATAGAAAATTTAATAAGCACACAAGTTTTTTTGCTTTGCATATTGTCAAAATGTTTTCCTCAAGACTGCACCATTTTTGTAAAAAGAAAAAAATATCAAAAATCTCTACGTGCAATAAAAAAACATTTGTATAGTTAGTCATATAGTTTAAAATAGGATACAGAAATTTTTGATTTTTTTTTAAATATAATTATGATATAAATAATAATGGTCAAAATATGCACAATGTCAAACATGCATATATTGATTAATCAAACAAAATTTACAAAAATAGACTTCCCTTATTTCTTTTTCTTTATTCCTTTCTTTTTAGTAAACATAGTGGCGTTCCATTTTAAGTACGAAAGAAATTTCGAAGTTAGAGAATTTTAGCATCTAAATTCTCCAAACCGTCGAAATATTTCAAGCAATTATCTTGAAATTGTTCGAAACTTCGAAGGGGAACATTTGCGAAAACTTTCTTCCGAATACAAGTAACAGAAGACGTGACAAAAAGGTGGTAAAACTTATCGCGTTTATTTAGCAGAACGAAAGACGACGACGACGACGACGACTAAGATAGAAGGAACATGAGAGGTCGAGTGAAACGAGTAGAAGACATGCAAGGATGGGCTTATTACCTTTTGGCAAAAATCCAGCGTGTATCATTCTCGCCTCCATGAGCAGAGACGGTAGAAGGAAGCACATGGCCGTACAGAGATGTACGAACGCCGACGTTGGTCCACCATGTCTCCATAAATTATTCGTCAAGCCTGAGACAAAAAAAGGAAGAACATTCATCTTATTCGTAACAGAGTCGGCAAATTTTCATACACGAGATATAGCGGTCTTTCCTTTTTCGATAAAAAACACTTAAAAAAAAAAGGCAGAAAACCCAAAGTCGGCATTTCAATTTTATGTGTGTGTGTGTGTGTGTGTGTGTGTGGAGGCACGCCGCAAGCGTCTCCGGAAGCGACGTAATCTATAGTCGTTCAGCGGTTCCGATCTTAACTCATGCAGTAACGATTACTTCCGATTTCTCTCTCACGAGCGCTTCCGGCGATCGGTCTGAGAGAGAGATGAGAGAGAGAACCGAGATCTTGAGTCACTTCCGTCGCAACGATCTAACGATTCACCTGTATTAAAAGAGACTCAATAAAGTCGTCACTTATTATGTATTTTCGCGTGTCTTCACTATTTATCGGACATGCCTCCTCTTTCTATAAAGCACGTTTCTTGGCGCCTATTTGGGCAACCCTCTATATATATATATATATATATATATATATATATATATATATATATATATATATATATATATATTATAAATAATAAAATTTAATTTACATCGTAGAATTAACTTTAGAACCCATATTAATTAAACATTTTTTCTAAGCCTTTAAAGTATATTCTTTTCTTTTTTACCATTCGAGTATATACAGGATCTGTACAAACTTTTGGAATAAGTTCTAGGGATCTAAACAAGTAAAAAATTTTCCTGCAGTAATTGGAGAAATAGTTACGTTAAATCATCTAACTACCCTTTTTTCTAAATTCCTCGTGATTCCTTTTACCCCCTTTCAACTTGCATTCCTTATGACAAAAAAGGAGAAATGAAAAAAAATAACAGAGTTTTTAAATTTTGTACGATTTGATGCGATACTTCTCTAACCGTTGTAGGAAAACTTCGAATCGTTGTAATTTCAGAAGCAAGCGATTTCGATCCCATGTTCATAGAACATTTTCTACTTGTTTACATACCTAGAACTTCCCAAAGTTTGTACTTGTATATTTATAATATATATGCACCTATTAAATTTATAATATATTATACCTATTTATACCGTTATATAAATTACATATAAGTATTATTATTATAATGTGTATTATGACTGTTAATTAAATATTTAACAAATTTGATTTATTATTAAAAATGGCACAAAAAAAAAAAGAAAACTGATAATGATTTACGAAATTAATTAAACAACAAAAAGTTTTAAAAGAATTTTATCTCTTTTTTGTTGTAAATGTAATTCTTTTTTATTAAGGAAAAAGAAAGACAACTCACTATTATCTGGATTGTTGGTGAGTAACGAAGAAGGAGGATCTCGAGAGCACGCGCTCAAATGACGGCCAAGTTTAATTCCGTCGTTGGCGAGATTTCCGAGCTTGAGGAAGGCAGTACCGAGTAAAACAGGAAGTAAAACCACTCCAGCCCCAGCCAGAACCAGGCACGCGTGCAACTCGATTTTCGGTGGTGGTGCATCCGCCGGCCATGGCAACGAGAGATACGCTGAAAGGCAATGAAGTATTCTCTTGTTGTTTTTATCCGAGTTAAAAATCACGCTTTTCTTTGCTTTTGTTTTTCTTCTTTCGTGTGTAAATTCTTTAACCTTTTAGCAAGGAAGAGTTTTTATCCTCCGGATAAACGTGGATGTTCGCAATTTATTTACATTTAAAATAAAACAGTAAAAATGAGTACAAGAAATTAAAGTAGAATCACGAAATATAATGCTTTCTTAATAGAAGGAAGAAACAAATTATTTGTAATACCTTATTTATTATTTTACCAAAGAGAGAGAGAGAGAGAGAGAGAGAGAGAGAGAGAGAGAGAGAGAGAAAGAGAGAGGATTAAATAAATATTCATGACGGATTAACTCGTCATCTTTAGTTGAGAGTGTTAATAAATAAAATTATAATAAACGTAAATTGTAAGCTAAAAAAATATTTTCTTTCGCAACGGAAATGATGCAAGAAAAAGAAAAAAGAAAGAGAATAAAAATTAAAAAAAAGAGAAAAGGGAAAAACAAAAAGGAAAGTACTAAGAGAAAAATATTTTTCACCGTGGCGATGCTTAATTCACTTTTAAGGAAAGTTCGACGACGTAGACGAGAAAGGTGCACGTCCTCGATTTACTTAATAGAAGCGTTAGCCATCTTGTTAACAAACGGCCACGGAGGCCTCGAATTCTCTCTTTTAATCGGTACGCGAACTTTCCTAGCAGACGGAAATTCTCCTTTAATCCTATAAAACCAGCAGCATGGTGCACCTAGGGTGAGGGATTAAAAGAGATGGTGTGGTTCGTCGACTGATTCCCAAGAAAGAAGAATAAAAAAATCGGCTGCTTTCTGAAGAGTTCTCTCTCTCTCTCTCTCTCTCTCTCTCTCTATTTCTCTCTCTCTCTCTCTCCGTCTATCTATCTATCTTTATCGTTCTCTCTCTATCTCTGTCTCTATCTCTCTTTCTCTCCTTTATTAAGCAGTGACGATGGTTATGTGTGTGATTCTGAACAACGATAAACGAAAAACTCGCGTTAAATCTCGTTAAGATGAACTTTTACTTATGACACGTGACTTTCCTTTGCGAGATAAAAGAATTGGAATAAAGAAGTTTCTCTTTGCAATCGCCGAGACATTTCTTTTATCTCTATCTTAGCAAAGTTTTTAATGTCTATTATATTGAAATAGATTATCTACATGCTAAGTTTTAATAAATTCATCGTAATGTTACTGAAATAATTTGAAAGAAATTGAAACTGTATTCTCTCTCTCTCTCTCTCTCTCTCTCTCTCTGTGTGTGTGTGCATTTTTTATTAATAAATACGTTGATCGAAGAATTGATTTCGTACAAATTTGATTCTTAACTATTTTTGAACGTAACACTTGGTAGGACTAATTGTCATACATTTTTACATTAGACTTTATTCTTAATTCAAACAAATCAGATGTTTCGACCTTTTAAAAGCAATAAAGAAAATCTTAAAAATGTATTAATCTCTTCAGAGACGATCATTTAAAATTTCGATAATCCAATCGATCTAATTTATCTTATATTTATATTCGATATTTGATATCTCGATAGTAATTAAACAAATGAAAACATAAATTGAAAATATTTCAATATGTTGGAAATATTGAATCACTGTTCTCAAGGATTAAACGTATATAATTGTAACACGTGAAAGTACCTATAAGTCTTCCTGAAAAGATTAAATCAAAGAAAATTTTCCATTTTTTATTTATTATTTCTCTTTAACGATCGATGGAGGAAAAACGAAGAAGAAGAAAAAGAAAGGAAAAAAGATAAAAGAAAAGAACTCACTGGCAAATCTCCTGGCGTATCTCATTGCGATGTAAGTCTGAAATGCAACCGCCAAGATGCCGTACCATACCGACCAAAGACTATTCACGTGACCTCGCATAGAAGATTCCTTCTTACGCGAATTCCGAACCTTCTTCGAGGACTTCCCGGTGCTTGTCGTCGTTACACCGCTTGAACTTATACTCGACATAACTGGAAGTGGTTTCAACGGTTTCTTACATTTCGCTTGATTCACTTCATTATTGTTCTCGTAGCCCATCAAGCTCCCCGTCATTGACATCTTGTTCTGAAATTAGAAAAAAAAAGATTAGAGTTTGGTCCGATTGTACATCGACTTTTATCAATCAATATTTCTACCAATCACAATCATATGGTTTACGATTCTACGAGAATTTATATAAATATATATAATATTAGATTGGGAGAAAAAGTTTTTTCGTATTTTAATACAAAAGTAAATCAAGTTATTTTTTTTTATATTTCAAACGAAGTTTATTACACCAAATATGTACTCTTTTGATCGATCATTTTTTGCCATTTTCGAGGTAATATCATAATCCCGTAATTGTAGAATTTCTTTGATTTCATCGCCCATAACGAGCCATTTCAAAGATGGTTCGATTTCATTCACTTTTAGTAATGATTCGCTAATGCAAATTCAATCCATTAAATGCTAAGACGCAACCCAAACGTCGAGTTTCTTTTTTGCACATAACATTTTTCAAATGGTTTAAAACTGTTTTGTGATCGATGTTTATTTCCTTAGCGATATCATGACCGCTAATATGTCGTTCTTGATTAATTTTTTCCATGAATTCATCGATTTTTTTTAATCATTGTCCATAAATATCGCAAATTTTTTCAGCAGGCTGAGTCACATTTTTCCTTTTTGTAATAAAATTTAAAAATGCATCGAATTTCTTCTTTATTTTCACTCATATTCAAGACGTAATAACTTTTAAGTGAATGAACTAATATAATCATAATTTTTCTAAAAATAATCAGTGATATGTCTCCTTTTGAACGGACGCAATTAATACTAGATTTGATTAATACTACCAGAGTTATAAGATCGTAATGTCATCGGCCGGGAGAATACGAAGAAACTTTTTCCCAACCCAAAATATTTGTATGTTTGGATTTATTTATTAATTATTTAAATATTCGAATAATCATTATTTGAATAATAATACAATATTTTTTATTCACCATTAAATTACACTTTATAGAATATAATACATATAATACAATATCCAATGAAACGATAATTCATAATTAAAAATCTTTATTTAATAACGTTTACGTAATATAATCGTCATATTATTTCAATGTATTCGATATATTAATATTTTTTTTCCTCGGTGTTCACAAATTACTAATGCGTGATCTCGCTAAGTAAAAATAATTGTTTTCAAAACTCTTTTTGTCATCCGTGTAGGTTTATTCAATCTTATTAATCTTCAGATATATAAAATTTTACGATACAATTGATATCCATATAAAAGATCAATGTTATTCCCATAGTTATTGTTCTTAATAACTATTTAAGGAGATGTGTATATAAATCAAAAATATTCTAAATTCGTATCATTAAATTTGTTCAATATTCAACAGAAATATGTCGTTGCTGTTGAAAATGATATAAAAACAGCATCCTTGCGCCATCTATTTTGACCTTATTAACTAAAAGGTTGATTTTCTTTTTTTGGTTGGATTAGTCTTTTGTCTTAGTCTTTTGTCTTAATCTTTTGTCTTAGTTTTTTGTCTCAGTCTTCTTGCCGCGTTGTGCACGCAGTCATGTATAAGAAGCAAGTTGTTATAAAAGATATAATTGTATAAAACAGTGTGTTGTTCCTGCACCCTTTTCCTACAGTTGCAAATTACGTTGATATTTTTACTTAGAAATGACTTCATTAAAGCATGAAAAGAAAAGAAAATGAGTTAGTTCGTTGTACAGGGTGTATAAAAAATATGTGTAGGCTATTATAGGGGCATTCTACACCTTCGGATCGGCGGACATTTATAAAAAATAGCGCGTGCAAATTTGTCCTCGATTTCTAAATTGAAGGTCAAATTTTCTTTTGCTTTCATCGTATTCTACTCGTCGCGAGGACAAAAAGTGTCGAAGGAAGCAAGGGTGAAAAGTCAACCGTTCACTTGAAAAATGACTTTAAAGTTCCAATACGTCTAAAACTAACTTTATTTGTAATATGTTTACATTTCATTGTAACCGAAGGTGTAGAATGCCCCTATGATAGTCTTTACACATATTATTTATACACCCTACACTTAAGATTGGCATTTTTCGGGAAAAAATAAATCATTTAAGAAATAGAAATTTTCAAGATACGCGTAGTTGCATTAAAAAAAAAAAACGAATGGTTGAAAAAAATGTTGGAGGATAAAAACAAGACACCTCGTGTCCCGTAGTAGTCTCTACGTAGGTATTTCGACGGTTTATCTCTTGCACGCCACTGAATCTATCCGTATATATTACGATCCCCCCTCCTGCCCCTCTATTTCGCTCTTTCGCTTTTTACCATCCGATCCTATTTTCTCTCCTATACTTCTACTTATTTATACACTAGCTTGACTCGAATTATTCTTTTTTGCGTGTGCCAATGAGATGGAAAAGAAAAATAGGGAGAGAGGCGAAGGAGAAGAGAGAATGGGACGAGAGAGATAGTACTCAGTTCTGGTTATGCTAAAATATTTATCAGTACTCCTACGTTCAACTCGTTTTCATTTGTCCTTTATTCAAAGTTTTCTTATACAATCATGATGATTATCGCGAACGTACCCATATACGAATGCATTTTTTCCTATAATAATGTCATTATTCGTTTTCTGGATTCTATGAATTGTATTTTTATACAGGACGTTTTGTTACTAGTCAATATATGTAACTTTTATAAAGAATACAAAATTAAACTTGATATCGATATTTTTTGTTCATGAACAAATATGTTAGAAATAATTTTTTCAGACCATTCAACGTCATCGAAATTTATTCAAATTTTGTATTTCTATATAGGGTGAGCCATACAACCTATTACAAGTCAGTGTGCATAACTTTTTTTTACGAAAGAAATAATATAATTGAATAGAGTTATCCATTTAATTGTAATATCGATATTTCCTGTTTATTCAAAAATATATTAGAAATTATTTCAGACCATTCGGAGTCGTCGAAATTTATTCGAATTTTGTATTTCATACGACCTATTACAGGTCAATGTATGGAATTTTTTTGAACGAAATAATTTCTTTAGACCATTGAACATAGTTAAAAAACTCGAATTTTGTACTTCTATACAAACGGAGTTATATGGGTCTGTTACAAGTCAGTATATGGATTTCTTTTTACTTTTTAATTAAATAAATAATTTAATTATTTTCGAATATTATACGCATAACTCAGTATGTATTACTATAACTTTACTATAATAAGAAGAAAAAAGAAACAGGGCAAAGTTAAATGCACCAATGATCGTCGATCATTAAACGATCCCTTCTGACTTTCCGAAGTGCTTTCGAAGAAGGTCTTAAAAAGAAAAACTTAGGAAGTAGTACGTACTCCCTAAGGTTCTCGATCGAGCTGAGATTCAAGCAACTTCTACGTGCCGGCCTTAAAACTCAAGGGGTAGTAAAGTTCCGGGTTTACGAGCTTCTTCCTCGGATTCGTCACGCCATTCACTTCGAACGAAGAAAACCACCCACGTGCTGCGTGCCGAGACTACTACGTGCGTGACTGTATATCGAGTAAGAACATACATATATACATTCATATACATACATACACACACGAGCGCGCGCGCGCGCGCGCAATATGATATATGCTATATGTATATCACTTTTCTTTCACTGTTATTCCACTATGTTTATGATCCTGGGTACATGTTTGAATACATACATAAATATATACATACATATATAAACACACACACACTCAATTTCGTTTATGACCTAAAAAAGCTCCTATCCTTTTACCGAAGTAATGTAGCAAGTATGTAAAATGAAAAAAAAATTCTATATTAAAAGTAATATATATATATAATTAAATCTAAATAAAAATAATATTCTAAATAAAATATACAATATTAGATTTGAACGAGATAACGTATTAATAACGTATAGAATGTATGAAACGTCTCGTTTCAATCGATCCATCTGAAGATCGTTAAAATTGTCAGTAATACTAATTTATTAAAATATTTTGAACGTATGAGTAAATATACGATGAAAGAAATATATAAGGCGTATTAAAACAATATTACAAACTTATAACAAAATTGGTTCTGAAACAATATTACGTGGATTTATTAAATTATTTTTAATGTATCCACTCGTCTGTAATCATTGAAATTTTTTCCGAGATAACTTCTTCTTGTTCATCAGATTACTTTACATATTTATTTGTACACATTATTTTTTTTACACATTATTCATCCTTCCAATAGGACTTACATCGAAACGAGAACAAAATCTTTAAACTCCTGAATAAAATCACAAAAACACCTTCTATTTTAACATGTTGATGGCTGCACTAATATTATATGACTGGTTCACAACGTCAAAACATGAATTTGTTATTATGCTTTACATATTATTTTGAAATATTATCTATAACAGATAAGTTGAAATGTATAATCATGTTTAAGGCTGTTCATTACCTCTGGTTTTATAATAGTTTACGCCAATGATGAAAACAGTCGTAATTCTTGACAAATTTTGATGAATAGGTTTCATTCTAAAGATGAAGGATTAATCTAGGACCTCGCCCTTTCAAATTTCTGGGAAAGTTTTATTTTATTTGAAAAAAAATTTTGTTAAAAAATGGTACTTTATCGACAATAGTTTATCTATAAATATAAAGCTTTTTTGAAAATTCGTAAAGTATGGTCCTAGATTTAAAAAACCCTCGTTTTTAAAATGAGACCTTGTTCATCAAAGTCGGTCAAAGTTTACATCTGTTCTCATTGTTGACGCAAATGCTTTTTTTGATATTTTTCACGAAGAAAAAATTTTATACTGTGGCATTCCTCGAAATCTCCGGCAAAATAGAAGAAGCTCGTACATCCACTACTAATTTTCATATACACGCTTGAACGTTGTATGTTATGTTTCCGTGAAGTAGTGATTGCCTGCTTGTTTGTATGCATGAACTGATGATACTTAGATTTTCTGAATGATTTCAAACGCGAAGAAATGTGCATTTCACAATGTTCACACGAAGAAGTTAATATAACTCACTCAGCTACTTTAATTAGATTTGCACAGATAATTCTCAGGCAAAAGTAAGGAAATGTGTGTCCAATAGTTCATGTTAATAAATCAAAGTATCTAAAATATTGTTATATTTTAGAAAATTTTTAATTCGTTTTATATTCCATAGGCTAGAAATATAGAGATTCCATAAGCAATGTGCTTCGAGTGAAAGGTGAAAGAAACAGCCTTATTAACTCTTTGCCCTACGATTTAAATTCTGATAAGTTATGCTAAAATAACAACACAGTCGGTCACACATCGTCATTTACGGTTCGGCTAAGTGTTTGAAATTGTGACAATCGCACACAAAAATTTTATCACAGGTTTTATTTCCTCTAATTTATCTATATTTTCAACCGTATTGTTATTTGTTAAATGCAAAAATCTAGTAATTCGCAGAAATCTTTTAAATGACATCGTTTCTCTAAATATTGGCATTTTTATGATGGCTCTCTTTAACCGATTCATTTGAATTGTTTTTTTTACTTGTGTCATTATTATACATAATGCAAAATAAATTTTATTAAAATCAAATCTCGTCGATTTTTCATCTTTTAGTTTTATTGTTTATTATTTGTTCTGCGTACCGATTCGTCTCCGTTACAATATTTTCCCATAACATATTATCAAATATTATATTAAAAATGTCTAATTCTTTTTCCTTTGCATCTAATTTGTATAAAAATGCTATATTTATGCCATGAGACTCCATATATTTCCAGAGTTTCGATTAATTACTTATTTATTTCCTATTCAATTGCTCTGATAGTTGATAATTAATGTAGTCTTCATCATCGGTAGCATTTTCAATAACTAATGGCTTACAAGGTTTTCGTAAAAGTAATAAAATATCACTACTCTCAGGTTATATTTATTGCCCAGCGTGAGATAACTTAGAAAAAAACTTTATTAGAACGGGTAAAGAATAATCATCTTGCTTGCTTGCCCATCCGAAGAATAAGAGACAAAAGCAGAGGAAGTAAGGAACAAGAAACTATATGTACAGCAAGCATAGATCGGAAACTAGCATATAACAACTAAGGGTCGTACAGGGCGCGTCGATTTATTTCCAACAACTATTAAAAATATCTATCAAATAATTATTTGTTAAGTTAGCACATCTTATTAACGCTAATGTTTCTTTTTAAAAACATTTCTTAGAAAATATATTTGAACATGTGAATGCGGCCAAGAATAACACGTAACAATGAGTTTAACCCGACCGAGATAAAAAGATATCAGGAAAACCTGAGTCAGATCCGTGTGGCTCACGTTGGATCCAATTTACAAACCATGAGCCTGGCACGTGTTGTTTGCGTTTGGCTCGATCGACTTATCACGGTTCTCAAGCGTGATACTCGTGTTTGGCCAGATTCTTACCACAAGTCTCATAAAATATTGAAGGCGAAGGGGTTAATGAATTATATGATAGTATTGAAAAATGTATAAATTATAATATTCACTCTAATTATGTGTTTTTACTAATCTTGGGATTGCCTGATATCTATGATCCACGTGGAGTTATAGACGAATTCAGTGCCGGTCACCGTCGACACTCACGACATTCAACGTGTTAATAAGTTCATCATAAAAGAGGCTAACAATTAAAGAACCCTTTTTCCTTCAGGAAATTGTATTGCTTACTTTCTTTTAAGAGGATCTCTCTGTGGAAATGATGGAAGATATTTGAAAGAATTTTAATAGCTGTATTACTCCCGCATAAATGTTTCTTCTATGGCAACGGGCAAAAGTTTCGGTAAGAAAACTTTTTTATTGGAAGAGTGGGCTAGTAAGGGATGGAGATGGAGGAGGTAGGGAGGTAAGGAGTGAAGAGATTTAACGCGTATTTATGAATATTCTAACGAACCGACGAACGATCAAGTTTTAGGGAAAGAAGTAGCAATCCGTGAACGAGGAAGCTTTTCGAGTAGAGCTTATGGATGCTCCAAAACCTCTTATCTTCCTGTCCTTCAACATCTCTCTAAACTCATCTCATTCTCTCTCTTTTTCTCTCTCTCTTTTTCTTTCGTTATCTTCTACTTTTCATCTCTGAAACGAGAAAATATGAATTAACATCTCGGTGGAAAGCTTTCGAGAGGAATTTCAACACACACACACACACACACACTTTAATTTGGCTAACAAGTAATGTCGGAATTTTCTACACTTTATAGTTAAATAAGCAATACGGACTAATATTCTTTACTGATATATCAAACCTATATTAGGCTATTTAAAATAGGAGAATGGGAGAAAGAGAGTGTGTGTGTGTGTGAGAGAGAGAGAGAGAGAGAGAGAAAGAAAGTAGGAATACAAATAAATATAATAGGAATACTCATAATCGTACAAGTACAAAATTCTAATAAAAATATTAGTAAAAATATTACTAAATATACTAGTAAAAATACTAGTAAAAAATACTATTCCCATTTATTCCATTATACAAAATACTAATGTTATTTATTTAGCTACAAAATACTTGTTATTTATTCAAATATACTATACTAATACCAGTACTATTTTTTTATATTACGAAATATTAATATTATTTATTCAAATAGAAAATACTTTTAATACCAACATTACTTATTGACCAACCCATATATGTATCTGTATATTTGCATATATATAAGTATATGTAAATACGTACTCATTAGGTTCATTGGCGAGTAAAAGTTATAACTTTTTTTTTTTGTATACGTACTAACCGAAAAGATCGACGTTATCGAAAATAATTTAAATTTAAAGTAAATAATTTGATAGGACAACAGAAAATGTGTAATATTTATAAACAACGAGAAGCTGGACCGATTGCACGATGAGTATATATAAATATGAATTTGTTTGCTAGGTGAATTGATAAATTTGAAATTTTACACCATCGAGTTTGGAAATGATAATGAGATTTTCTTGGAAAAAATTTTACGCGTGGTATGAAATTGTGATGCAAGAGTTTATAAAAAAAAATTATAATAGTAATCAACGTTAGTCACAACATATAATTTTTTAATCAAAATATTTAAATAAAATAGTTGTATAAGATAAGAAAGAGAATTGGAAGTAGTTTATTAACAAATTGTAGAAAATATCAAAGCGAATTTCTAATTTAAAAATGTTAAAAGCTAATTTTAAATCTAACAATGTTTTAAGAATATAGAATGATAAAATTAAAAAGAAAATTAGATTTAGGGGATTTGCTCGTGTATAAAGTATTCATTGATGATGGGGTGACACTGATCGTCGACCAAGAAAAATTCATTGGACTATCTCTATTCAAGACTTTAAATATTCAAAGGAGAGTTGAAATTTCGCTACCTTCCGTGATCTTTTAACCCGGGTCGGCATTATCCGTCTTATAGAAATTGCGTAAAACGAGCTTTCGCACCTGGATGATTACCTACTTCTGAATCTTTCAGGTGACTTTCAACGGTTAAATTTTCGAAATCTTTAAAAAGATCTTGAGAAATCTTAATATCCCTATTAATTTTATTTTATCTAAAACAACTTTCTTAAACTTTTATAATAATGGTGTCTAACTTTAAACTTACACATTTATATATCTTTATTTTTTAAATTCTAATTATAAGTTCATCTCTAGGAGGTTAAAGTTAGCATAGAATTATGGGTGTTGTGGATTAAAGAGGTTTGACATTTCAAAAAAAAAAAAAAAAAAACAAGAAAAAAGAGAGAAACGAAAGAAAAGGGAGAAAAAAGATCGATTTTGTGGACCTTCATATATTCCAATAGTGTGTGCTGTTTTAAGAATATCTTCACGTTTGACTTTTTGAAAAATTTGTAAAATTGCGTTCAACAGACCGTAAAACTTAGCGTGGCGTGCGGTTAACCAAAAAGGGCATAAGGTCTTGGTTGGATCAGTCTTGTAAGATTATGCGGTTTAATGGATCTGCTACGTTTTCTTACTCATAAGCCATACGACAGAATAGTGAAATCCATTTAACAAACAGTTTCATCGATTGTTTCGCATAAGTATGAGTAATTTTCTGACATACGTAAATATTATATTGAAACTTTGAAAGCGATTTTCTCGGAACTACATTTTCTTTAATGATTTCATCTGCGAACCGCCAGTGAGAAGTGTATGTGTGTGTGTGTGTATACACACATATATGAACTTGACATTTATCAAGGAAAAGTTGTGAAACATTATGACGTATTAATTATATCTGAAATCGAATTGAAGAGATTGTTACGATCTTATATTATAATAACAAATAACTCGAATAATTTCAAATTTTTCGTTGTCTGAACGCCATTTTGTTAATTCTATTTACATTTTCAATTTTATAGATACAGTTAATAGAATCCAGCCTAAGGAAAAGAAATATCATTGACTATTTTCAAAATCTTCATCTTCATTCATTCCGCTGGAATCGTGATAAAACTAGATTTTAGATAGTTTTCTTTCGAATACGTTGGAATGTTGATATTATTGATCTTGGAATGATTTCTGATGGATTTTTTTATATTACATTGTTATAATTAATATCCCTGAAAAAAGAAAAACTTTTATATTCATTTGAGGCGTTGCTATAAACAATTAAACACTCGACAATTTCTAATATTTCAAATATCTCTAATCCATTTAATACAAAATCGAATTATACAGGCTTATGAAGAGTAAAAAAATATTGATTCAAAAATCAATAAGACAAGTCCTAATAAGAAAACTGTTGCGTTCCATTAAACGTAAAGCTCCCTTTTCTACTACTATCACTACTGCTATAATTAATATTATTAACACTATTATTATTATTATTATTATAGTTATCATCATCATCATCATCATCATCATCATCATCATCATTATTATTATTATTATTATTATTATTATTATTAAAATATTACAATTCACATGTTGTTATTAGAATTATCATATTTTATTATCATTGAGGCATACTTATTAATTCTCGCGTTATTTATTGTAATTAGAGACGAACTCATATACTCATATTACGTTCTGGTTATATCTGAACCAACTATGAAATATAAATGAATACTTACTCTCGGATATATCAATTCAATGAATTTAAACATGATTTATCGATGTTAAGAAACGTTTATGCAAGAAAAAGAAAAGGAATGGACGAAGACTCTTTCGGAAAACATAAAACTATAAAGATAACATCACGAAAATAACGAAGAAATCTCTTGAGTAGTCAAAAGATATCTTTTCGGATCACGGAGTCTCACTCCAAGGTTCACGAAAACGAAGAAAAAATAAGTGTAAGCCAATAAGTAGAGAAATAGAAAGAGAAAGAAAAGAGAGTTAGAGCTGGAGAGAAAGAGAAAGGATAGAACACATAACGAAGAAGCTTTTCTCGAAGGTCTAACGAGAAACATATCTTCGCGTAATTGGCATTTGTTCGTGATGGTGTAGAAATGTTAAAGAAAATACAAGCAAAATAAAGGAATATTCATAGCTTACCAAAAGCTGTCTGTGTGCTGCTGGTGACGATTGCGAACGCAACCCAAGGACGAACGTCTATTGTTTTAAGTAGGCTCCTTCAGGGTAATTGGATCGAAGCTCTTGCATCTTTAGCAAGCCGGCACCACATGGCCTGCAACACCAAAGTAGAAAGACGCTCGTTAAACGAAAAAGATCCAATAAACGATTCCGACAACTATAACTGCTATCATCAATAACAATATCTCGCGCCTTCTTGCAGATTGTCATTGCTGCTCCTGCTATTGCCGCTCCTTCTCCTACTGCTCCTCCTGATGATGTTATTCTCGTGCTACTCAATCAACGTCAAACCCGTATTTATTTCTTATCACAAATCGACCACCGACGAATTTTCACTTCCTCTCGTCGAAAGTTTCTCGTGAAAATTGTCAACTCAACTTTCCGATAGTTTTTTCGAAGTTAGTAAAGTTAAGTAAAGCACGTAAGATCCTGTAAATGCTCGAAGATAAAACGTTGGATTTCTCGAAAAAGAGAGAAGTCTGAGCTCGATAAGGTAAATATTTTTAAGATAAAGAAAAAGTAATCTATTCGTTGACTAGATCGAATTTTCCATAAGATTTATAATTTATTTATATCAACTTATTTACAGAAACGTTGGATTTTAATAAAAATTATAAAATGTTACGGATAAATTTATAGAAATATTATGGATAAGTAACTTGTCGTTATATGGGTCCGTTTATATATCATATAGAATTTGTCTATCACGATGTATTATAAATATTACAATTGTTTCGTTCAAAAATATAAAAAATGTCGTAACGTATTCTTTTTATATCGTTTTTAACGCGCCGAATTTTGTGATTTTTAAATATAATACTTTATTAAAAAAAAAAAAAAAAAAACAGAAACGAAAAAGAAAGAAAAGAAAAAAATGTAGCGAAAATCATAAACTGATTATCCAGGACGTCAGAGATTACCAAAACGGTGTCTCGTGTTGATCAATGAAATTCAATGTTCAACCGTGGCCTTGGGGTATGCACCGAACAAGCGCTATTAATTAGACAGCAGTTTCGCCGTGAGTGAACCAGCCGAAGGCGTAACTTCGTTGTCTCTGCGGAAGCGTGTAACTTGTGGTAACCGGACACGTTTCGCTTTTCTGAGTTACTCCTCACATTCCTCTCATATATATATATATATATATATATATATATATATATATATACGTATACATTAACAATGTATACTCACGCAGATTCAAAATATTAATTTTATTTACTAATTGAATGAAAATGTTATCCTATTGAAATGATTTAAAATCAGCTTTCATTTCTAACGAATAAATAGTAAAAGAAAGTATATATGTATATAAAATTGATAATACTTAAATACTTAAAATATTAATTGATTAATTAATTTTTTTGTAATCAATATAAATAGAAAGACAGAATTAATTAATTACAATGATACTTGGTTGATGAGTAAGTAAGCGATGACGATGGGATTTATTTAAAATAAAAATGTATTTTTTTATTTGAAAAAAATTTGTTTACTTAAAAAGAAAATGTTTTCATTTTAAGTAAATTTATTTTCTTTTTATTCAAAAAGAATGAATTTTTTTATTTAGAAAAAATAAATAAAAAAGGAAAATAAAAAAGACCGAAAGATAGGCCATAGAAATCATCGAGATTGAGTGTGACGGTACGACGGTGAGATAAAATAAATATAGGGAATATAAAAAGAGAACTTGTCTCTTCACGTCTCCTCTTCTCTCTCTCTCTCTCTCTCTCTCTCTCTCTCTCTCTCTCTCTCTCTCGTTCTCACTCTCTTCCGGTATTTGTCTGTTCGTTCGGTTAAGAGGAAGATAACCAGTGGTAAGAGAAGTAGATAACGGTCGACCATTAGTCTGATTACCGCTTTCTATCGGTGGATGGCATCGCGTAATGCTATTCAAGCTTTTACCCGTCATCATCTTTTATCTGTGCCTTCAGCTGTGCGATGTAAAAAATGTTTACGTAAAAAATGAATAAAAATATTAACAACAAAATTATATCTTTAACATCATGTAATTGAAAACTGTTTAAAACCGTAACTCTAATCGTTTAATCCCGAAAAAAGAATATAAGAGAGAGAGAGAGAGAGAGAGAAGAAAAGAAAATACTGTTTGAAATTATTTGCTTTCATAATTAAAATTGGTAAAGTAATTATGTACCAATATTAATAATATATTTTATTAATATATTATTATAGTGAAAAATAACATTTTTTAAATTGATAAATCATTTATTACATAAATGTAACGATTGTGTGAAAACATTTCTTAATATGTTAGTTCAATTTATCGTCGTATCATTAAAAATTAGATACAAATGAAATCCAAAGTTAAAGTGGAGAAGATAAGAAACAGAAAGAAACAAAAAATAAAAACTAAAAGAATAGAAAAGAAGAGAAAAAGAAAAAAAAGAAAGACGAAATTCGTTAATCGATTTATCAAAGGAATTCTAGCGTACTATTTACGACCGGCGTTTTCGATTCACCCTCGGGAAAAGCTTCGCGTAAAGCTTTACGAAAACAAAGATCGTGATTAATTCCTCTCTCCCTCTCTCTCTCTCTCTTTATCCCTCTCATTCTTTCTCTTTGTCTTTCTCTTTCGGACTGGTTATTATTTTGCCAACTCGAGGATGAATTATATTCATCCGCGGGAAGGAAAGCTCGGAAATTCTGTGAGAAGAGAAATAAAATAAAAAAAGAAATAGAGGGAGAGAGAGAGAGAGCAGGAGAGAGAAATAAAGTTTGAAAGCGAAAGCTCTCGGGAAATCGAGTGGGAGCTTTGAAATTTTGCCGTACTTGCGATATCTCATGATATTTCTTTTTGACTCTCTTTCTCTCTCTTCCTCTTCCTCTTCCCCCCCTCTCTCTCTTCCTCTTTCTCTTCCTTACTTTTCAAAGTCTCTTTTCCTTTTCGTTTCTTTCATCCGACATACGAATGCGATTCCACTTCGAAAAATTCGCAAAATACGATTTAACGAGAACGTTCCGAGGAAATGAAAAAAAAAGGAAAATAAAAAAAAAAAAACAAGAAAAAAGATAGTTTCGAAAGAAAGCGTCGCGGAAGCTTTAAGAAGAAGATTTTACTAAGATGGATTTGGGAAGTGGGATTGGTAGACTTTTCGTAACGCGTGAGAACGCTGCGGAATGTTGATTCGATCTTCTTATTTTGAAAAAGTTAGAAATCTTCTATACGTCCCTGGTTTGCTACTTCCTCCTTGTCCGTAAATCGAATCCGTAAATTCGCGTGTCTCTTCTTCCAAGCGATTAAACTCGTGCTTTTGAATCGTTGCAATATCGTTCGCTTTTCTGAATTCTTATGAAAGAGAGATAGATACATGGACACACACACACACACACACACACAGAGAGAGAGAGAGAGAGAGAGAGAGAGAGAGAGAGAGAGAGAGAGAGAGAGAGAGAGAGAGAGAGAGAGAGAGAGAATGTATTTGAGCGTGCTTTTTGTTCAACGAAAAGCTACGTCCATTATTTCTCTACTTTTGTCGCTTTTTTCTGATGGAAAAAGACGTCTTTTTACGAGAGAAAAGCTTTCTTATCGGAAAGCTTTTCCGTCGGTATGAATCAACCTTTGTAATACTTAAATATGGATTCGGGTTGAGTTTTCATGGAAAAACAATTTTTGTTTGGTCGCGTAAAGTACAATGTTATAACCTTCCTATAATCCGGCTGGAAGGATCAATATTCATTCGGTAATTGGTCTAGTACTAATGCAACCAAACTAATTCTACAATAGTCTTTTTCTAAAAAGTTCTATTCAACAATAGAACAAAAAATAAATTGAGATACAGTTAAAATAATTCCGAATGAGACGATGTTGTGGGAGACGATATCACTTAGTATCATATTTTGTAGATACAGTCTAATGTTTGGATATTTTTAATTGTATGGCTTACAGTTATTAACAAAACTCATAAACAATACTATTTGTTTGCTTTCAATCAAGAAATTGACTAAGTTATTTGTAATATAAAAATTATTTAAATATTCTCAAAAATTTTCTGCTTTTTCTTTAAATCATGATGTACTAACAATTAATAAAAAAAAAAATAGTTACTTTTTCTGAATACAGTGCATTAATATACTATTTAAAGGTTATGTTTATGATCCTGCGACGAGATATTGTTGTGACATTATCAAAAACAAAAAAAATGGAAATCTGCATTCCTTGACTCTCGGCTTAGGATGATTCGATATTTTTCAGAGATAGTTAAGCCATCATAAAATTATAAATTTTTACTTTTTTACAACGCACACCCGGGGGAGATGATGGATTATTACTCCTTGTGTTAATCTATTTTAATGACGAAGCTCTATTATGCACTTTCCTAAATGAAGAACAACTAGAACAACGTGTGTCTTATGTCACTGTGAAGAATATACAAAGGAAAATAGAGAACCGGAACCTACCTCACTTGGTTGTTTCGCAAGCAATTAATAAAATGACTCCTGCGACAAAAACGCTAGAAACCTAAATAAAATTTATCCAATTCCTGGTACATCATCGTGTGTAGTTCAACGAATTAGAAAATGTAGGAGACATTTTAAGCTGAAAAACTAACAAAACGTGCTAAAAATTCTGGAAAACCGAAACGTAAACATCTCCCTTACGGAAGATTCATCTGAAGATGATAATTTCTCAGATTTTCTAGTCCGAAAGTTTGAAAAAAGTTTTAAGGAAGAAGATAACGCTGAATACGATGGGTATAAGATATCAGTAAAGCTGTACATCGAATCAAGATGACTGGATTCGATGTGAAAATGTGATAAGTGATTTCACGAAGGACGTTCAATATTGTTTGATTTATATGATCATTGTAGAGAAGTTTTATACGAGCAAAAGAAATAAGTTTTCTTTTTGTTATGTTCATAACTTTCTTTTGTTTACTTAGGCGATGACACGCTGAATCATCTCATCCAAAAAGCCCGAGCGAAATTTCATTGGGAAATAATTTTTTTTCATTTTTTTTGTTAAACAAACATCTAGGATTATTTGTTAGTTTTATATCAATGCTGTAATTTCTAATGTATTTACTTTTGCAAATATATTTTTCTGCTTTGAACACTGAAGCTTTAAAAAAAGTGAGCCGTCACTTCCTGAATTACCCTATATAATATATTCACATAATTACGTAAATAACTTGACTGAGATTCGCACTGGTCTCTATTTATTATAAGGACTATGCATAATATTATAAAACTTGCAATAGTTACGTCTTCTTGATTTGACTATATTGTTCGACATTCAGAATGCAACTCTCGTAACGAACTTATCCAACTAAAGCACAACTGAAGAAAATCGAGAAGAGTAAAAAAAGTGTTTTGTGAAACAGTATATGAAAAAATAGCAGAACCGATTTTTTATTGATCGGAACTGGGTTTGAAATTTTCCTTCTGAATATTTTGCGATAACTTCATGTAAGGGGCGATGTACCGTAACAAATGACAAAAAATTACTATCAACGTATAGACTCACGGTTAAACGCAAAACACACGAATCCTTCGTCCTAGATTTATTTCTATTGCTATTTAATCTATTTTTATCCTTAAAAAATTTCAAAATCTATACGTAAACGAAGATGTTTAAATCTCAAATAATTACAGAACATTTAGTTTTTATTCTGTGCTTATCTCTTAGCATTCTTTCTCTTAGAGTTTCAACAAGGGAAAATATTTCGTATCGTCATAAATTATCATTCCGAGAAAAAGTCCTAACTGTCTACTAAGGACGATTATTATACTAACAACTATGTCGGTGTAATAATTATTGATACAGAGATACTATCGTAAACAGTTTCGTATGGAAAGTTGTACCTTTATTCAACAATAGCTACATTCGAAATGATTAGTTTTAAAATAAAAAAAGAAAAGGAAAAAGAAAGAAAAACAAATAAAAGGATATAGGAAAAAGAAAGAAATATATATTTAATATGTTCCTTGTTACTTATAACATTTTCGGTACACACTGAATGTGTTCAGTACACACTCATTTTTAAACCAAGTGATGACTTTTTGTCATAGACAGATAAAATGCAAGAAAACCATTGTCGGTGCCACTATTAGCAAACTCTATGTTGATCATGTTTGTAGTTTGACTTTGAAACGTTGATTACCCTTGTAAAGTTGCATTTTAATGAAATAATTTTGACAAAATATAAAAAATGAGGAAATAAGAAATTAACAAAACAATAAAATAGTTAGGTTTTTAAGGTTTCCAGTAAGAAGTAAATTTTTAGTCGAAAAAAATCTTAAGATTGATCCATGTGACCGATGCAAATATCGTTCGAAACATTCGATAAAAATTTCAAGTTAATCAAATAAAAATGTATTGCAGTATCTACGCGTCCGGTTCAAAGAATGAAATTTCGAACAAAAAAAAAAAAACGCGTTTAAAATTTAACAGTAACGTACAATGCGAGTAGTGACCGCACGCAATTCCATTAGATATTAACTCCGTTAACAGTTCGAATTTCGATGAAATTATTTAGATACGTATTTTTAAGAGTTTAAGTATTAAAAGAATATAAAAAATAAAAAATCGCGATTTTTAAAACGGTCATAGGTGTTTCCTCTCTCCTTCCCCTTCACTCTCCCACCTTTAACCATTAAATGCATATGGTAGCGCAGAATTACGATGTATTAATAATTAAACAAGTATAACACTCAGTGTAATGGAACAGATTAGTTATTCGTTAAATTTAATAAAAACGTAACAAACAATTAATATATAATAATAATATAATTTTTCAATTAGTTATTCCCACTTTAATGTTTATCTTTATATGATAGTATAATATTTTGTTTTTAATATTTCTATAAAAAGGTAAAAGGAAGACCGGATCAGTGTAATAAAATAGATGTTTTTCGTGAAAAATAATTAATATATAATAATGGTATAATTTTTTAGTTAGGTGTTCCCTTCCTAATATTTACCTTTATATGATAGTACAATATTTTGTGTCTAAAAATTTGTCAAAAAAGAAAAAAGATAAACAAGGCTATATTTTATAAAGTTTATCAAATTATTTCGAATTATTACAAATTATTTCGAATATATAACGATTTCATTGCTGGCATATGTGAGAAAGAAAATGATTGAAATTTTATGAAGATCAACTGCAATTGATCGTTGACGTAGAACGATAAAATAGAAGACGATAAAACTACTACTACTACTACTACTTACTACTATTACTCTTATTCCTCTCACATTTCACATTGTGAAACATCGAAGAGATTTCGTTTCTTTCTTGAACGAATCTCTCATCTACCTCGAAAAATTGTCGACATCGTTCGTTCGTTCGTTCGTTCGTTCGTTCGAGACACTCGCAATGAAGAAGAAAGTAGACAGATTAACCGCAGAATCATTATCTCGGCGAAGTATCATTATATCTCCGAGGTAATAATCGCTGCCGAGTAGAAGAACGTCCTCGAGAATGCAGGATGAAAAGTGTCGACAGGAAAAGGGAAACGGAAGAAGAGTATAAGAGAAGGGAAGAGAAGAGAAAGACTCCTAAGCATTATGTTCGAAAGAGCCTTAAGAGACGAATACCAACCACCTTGTGTCTCGTATGATCGTACTAAGTTCCCGCAACACATCACACACATAAACCGACAGAGACACTCTATACACTAGCACGTATACGTCCTCATGTCGATAAAAAACGATCGTGCGAAGAATCAGCAACATACAAAAGGGTCACGACGATAGGGAGTGCCGTACCGTGATAATTCTAGTGCCCTTATGGCCAGGCATTCTGTCTGTCTCTCTCTCTCTCCTCTCTCTTCTCTCTCTCTCTCTCTCTCTTCACGCTGATTCAAAAGCCCATACCCCTCGAAAAGCCCTCGAGGAACCCTCGTATCGAAGTTAACTGTTGCCCCTCATCCGGACACACAACGAACGTAGTGCATCGCATTGCGACGCGTGACAGACTATACTCTCCCGTTAATTGGACCACCAACGACGATGACGAAAATCGGCGGGACGTTCGAATCCCTCTGACCTATCCTTCTCCCTTAGTTTCTTTCTCTTTCTCTCTTCTCTTTATATATTCCTTTCTTTCTCTTTCAACCCCTATTCATCGTAGGTTGTGTTCATCCGACTATGGCACGTCGATCGATGAACGTGACACTGTTACTGTGAGAGAATGTCGTTTCAGGCAGCGACAGGACGAATAGGTCGACTATTAAATGTGAAAGTGCACGAGAAGTTTTAAAAGGGGAATAAGAATAGATGATAGGTTATGATAATTTTAGATAAAAGTTTATATCGGGAACAAGAATTATGAAACTAAATATTTTAATTATGTTGATTCGAAATCAATCTTGCAAATGATTCAAAACGAAAGAATTAGTGGAAATAAATGTTATTAAAAATGATTAAACGAACTAAATAATTGAACAAAAATGGATACCGATAAATGACATTGTATAATAAATATAACAACAATTACGAATGAAACGTTAGATAAAAGTGGTAAATTTTAAAAGTAATAGTAAATAAATTTAATAAAAAGAAATTCATGAATAAGATTTATTTAATCAGGGTAAATCTTAAAACTATCTATGAAGGAAAAACTTCGAAGAATTCAATCTATCAGAAAAGAACGTTTCTCTATGCTTAGTAAAAGCTACACGGAAATAAAGGAAGCTATTTTTCTATCGTTAGATCAAATTTCTTTCCTCCAAAGGAACAAACGATCTCTTCTATGCTTTCAACCTTTCCCTAAAGTTACAATTTTACGAGGACCTCTCCGGGGTAAGTCTCTCCTAACGGTACCTACGATAACTTTCCAATACCTAAGTCTGGGAAATGTAAGTGAAAACAGTTCGATGAACGGTAAAGCGGGACAATAAACGTTTGAAGAGAAAGAATTTCAACCCCCTAGACACCCTCTTTAGAGAAAGAAATAGAGAGAGAGAGAGAGAGGAGGAGGAGAGAGGAAGAGAGATAGAAGAGACTTGTTATTTGCACGTTCGATGTACATATATCCAAAGGGAGCATTTTTTTTATTTTTACAGCTTTCTCTCTCTCTTCCTTTTCTTTTTCTTTTACATTAGATACTCTATTGAAAGCATCCTCCTCCTCTTTCTCTACCCACGCGCGATACAACACAGGTAACGACGGTAGTACGCAAATATATTGTTCGTGGAATGAAATAAATTTTATATATCTTCAAAATTACTCCCCCACTTTGCTCTTCCCCTCTCTATCCACCACCACTCTCTTTCCTGGTTCTCCACAAACGTAGGGAGAAAGGAAAAACTTCGAACTCGAGAGCGTACCAATTCGAAATCGCGTAATTGAAAAGCCTCAATTGTCATCACCGAATGGTCCAAATCTGTTTTTCCATTTCTCTCTCTCTCTCTCTCTCTCTCTCTCTCTCTC
The DNA here is from genome assembly GCA_911387685.1 of Dolichovespula media. Classification (NCBI taxonomy): domain Eukaryota; kingdom Metazoa; phylum Arthropoda; class Insecta; order Hymenoptera; family Vespidae; genus Dolichovespula; species Dolichovespula media. The sequence goes on from OU426858.1 coordinate 863,405, forward strand.
TCTCTCTCTCTTTCTCTCTTATCCTACTCTCTCCTTTTTTCACACTCTATATTCTTTTTCTTCGTTGAAAAGATCTCGATTTCCATGGTAACTGCGTATCGCATTTGACCGTCGGAAGCATTTAATTTTTAGGTGTTTCTTTTTATTTTTATTACATTATTAGATACATTATTATCCTTTCAATTGTTAATTTGAAAAATAATTAATAATTAAAAAGGAACGATCGAAATTATATAAACGTTGTCTCTATTATTAGAGAGAGAGAGAGAGAAACTGGTACGCAAACGATGGCTTGCATCTCTCTCTCTCTCTCTCCCTCTCTCTCTCTCTCTCTCTCTCTCTCTTTCTCTCTCTCCTTCTGTTCCATTCGCTCTGTTAATTAAAAATTCAAGGTATCCTTCTGTCGGCGTAAAGATAATGACGCGCGACCTCGCTCGTTAAGGAACGACGTTACCCGACGTTAATTATCACTGAATCCTCTCTCTTAAGGCTTGCGCAAACATTATTACGGCCGACTACCGAGGCGTCTCGATGTTTCGTCTGGAAATATTCGATTCGATAACGAGTAGCTTGTCCTACGAAATTATTCCACGTTTATGTAACGATGGTACTCACTATGGCATAATAAATGACAAATGAAACCTTTGCGAGGAGAATAATACAATATTTTCTCTTTCTTTTTTTCTCATTAATCTCATAATATATCTATTAAGAGCAACGAAATATGTCAGTGTAATTTATGAACATTGCAATGATTTATAATTTCGATGTATTTTCTCGTATCTTTCGTTAATTAATTAAATAATTAAAAAGTATAGATAGCGAATATTGGATGAATGAGTCATTTATAAACAATATATTTAAAGCCACATATAATCATTTAATAAAAGCTATTAAACTATTTTAATAATCTGTCATAATAAAAAAGACATTACTTCAGTTTAGATGTAATTTATGATACCCTACGTATCATAAACACACGCACACACACACACAACAGACATACGTACGTTATTTATTTATAGAATATATGTAATTGGATCGATAAAATGATGCGAAAGTATAAATTAAACGTTTCTCTCTCTTGCTCTCTCTTGTTTTCGTATTTTGTTCGATCGATATCATATGAAATTTGAAAACTGGTTGTCAAAGATATTTGAAATAAAAAATTATAAGTAAAAGAAACGAAAAGAGAACTCCTACGTGAGCTGCCATTACGTTCACTCAGTAAGATAATCCGTATATATCTAAGAGGTGAAAGGTCAGGAGAGAAGAAAAGAAAGGAAGAAGAGAAATAAGTGCAAGAGACGAGGAGAAAAGCATTAACGTAGGAGAAAGAGGAAGTTTAAACGATCTATTGGATTAAAGTAACACTATCACCGGGGAGACTTTCATTACCTAGCCTCGGTAAAGGCACGACAAACTATTCGTTCCCGTTAAAGCTAGAAAGGATTACTTATTAACACCCTCACATTTTCGCGATAAATAATATTATAGTACGATCTTATATTATATAGAATTTATTGAAAGAGACAACAAAATAATTTTGATAAATTATTATCAAATTAACTTCTATCTATATCGATTGTAATAAAACGAGATCGAGTAATAAATGTAAGTACACACATACATACATGTATTATATATTAATTCGAAATATTATTCATACAACTTTAATACCATAGTGTACCACTCGAAATAGTATTAAATTCGATTGTCAAAGAGCAAGGAAGCAAGTAATCGTTGTATGAACTGTTATCTGTTATAATAAGGATTGAAAACTAAACGTTCTTCGAGGAAATGGATTAAGTCGATAATAGAACGTTCTCCCATGATATAACATTTGATAGTAGTTTGGATCTACAAAATACAACTTTTACTATGATTACTTCTCAATAAGTAGAATATATACATATATGTACAAAGAAAGAGAAAGAGAGAAAGAGAAAAAGAGAGAGAGAGAGAGAGAGAAAGAGAGAGGGAGAGTCAAAAAGAAATAGAATAAAATCAAAACAAAAAGAAAAAAAAAATATTCTCGAATAAAAGGAAATCCGCTCAATCGATCGATCGATCGTGAAGAGAGAAGTGAAAGTACTTGTAAATCGTGAGAGTCCTTCGAATGGAATAAGCCATTGGTTTGCACACGAGTGAAACAAATAAAGGTCTTTCATCAGTGATTCCGTAAATAGACCACGTTTTGAACTACATACATTTTAACATATATATAAGTGTATACAGGGTGACACAGTAATCGTGATATCAATCGGTAAAACTAATCGGATTTCTCTTCGAGAAATAAATATTGACTTGTAGAATAATAATTTTTTTTCTTTTCTCTCTTTAGGAATTATTTTTAAAAATATGGAGTGTAAATATCGATCGAATATCCGTCCGCCTAACTCGTAATCGATAGTCGTTAAATAAATCTTGATAAAAACTTATACCTTTATTGAAAAATAATCGATAACAATCTAAACTTTCTGTAAAAGTTAACAATGATAGTGACAATGAAGAATGAATAATCTTATCCTTCTACTTAAGAAATATTTATATAAATGTATTTTCTAATCCGATTCGTTACTCTTCATTCCTACATGCTCTTTCAGATTTACAGAAATTAAAGGTTTAAGAAAATCTATCAAAGTTTCGCAAATTCAGACGGAGTTCGTTAGTTTGTTTAAACTTCTCTTTCGTTAGCTTAAAACTTTAGTATTAAGAAAAAACTTAGATCATACGTTAATTAGAGGATGTTTTTTTCTTTTTTTTTTTTAATCGTTCATCTTAAAAACCACGTTAGAGAATTAAACAAATAGAAAAACTGATTGGCGTCAACAGTATCGTCGTAAAAGTAAAAGACGGATAAAGACAAATTTTTAAAAGGGAAATCGTTTCTGTTTCCTCGAAGGGAGTCGTTACCATATACATATACATATATGATTATATATATATATATACATATATACATATATGTACAAACACACATACACACATATGCACGTACATATATGTGCCTTCGAGTGAGCACTTTGCTCGTACAGAGAGAAAAGGGTTAATAGATATTTGACCTCGCGGTTTTGGCACGACCGAGAGTCATACATACGCACACAAACACACACACATATATATATATATATATACCGTCGCGTGCACACATACACACATAACGCTGGCTCGCGAAGTAACCGAGCCATTTGGCTCGTGAGAAAACGATTTAACCGACGACACGTGAAGGGTCGAAAGATCAAGGCTGTGTACTACGATTCGAGATTTGCATTTCCCATTCGTTTCGACTCCTGAGATCACGATCCTCTCTGGTCTCGGTCTCTGTGTCTCACAATGTCTACTCCTAATCGCAAGTTACTCACTAGGAGGATCTACTTTCTCTCGATCCTCGTGCTTTCTAGTCTACATTTTTTTTTTAGGACGTTATTGTTAAAATATTAAAACGTATCACGATACTATTCCTTATATTCGTGTTATTCTAAGTAGTTCGATTGTAATATTCTAAATGAAATTTTTTTTATCTATTATCGTATTATTTATAATAATTTTCATTTTACACACTATTTTATCGTTATAAAATTAGATTTTGTCTAAATAACGAAAAATATTGTGTGAAATAAACTAAGATCGAAATATTTTTAAATTTAAATGAAAAGGATGTTATTATAAAAAGTTCGAGTAAATAGACAATAGAGTAGAGTAAGCAGACATTTTCATTAGATGTGGAAATACTCTCGCTAGACGAGATAGAACGTTTAATTAAAAGCTACGATGATGAAAATGGGTTTTACCCGCGAATAAGGTTGCGCCATTAGCGCGTTTACATTAATTAGCTTCTGGTACTAACGGACAATTTTATTGTTGAAATGAATCGATGATAAACGATTATTCGTAAAATCATAAAAAAAAGAAAAACGAGAAATATCCGAATTACGAGAAATAATTTCGATAAATAAAGGTTTGAAATATTTTAGAAAACAAAATTTTTTTTTCACGCGATATCAAAGTTTTTTAACGAGGAAAGTACATACAAGTTCACATGTACATACGCATACATACATACAGCGTGTGTGTATTTTTTTTTATTCAGTCCCGTGTGTCCTCCGGGATCTCTCAACTTTTTCTCGTTTCTATACTTCAAAAGAAAGAGAAGAGACGAAGAGATATTCGTCATGGGAATCCGTTTGTCGGGCAAGTTTAACGCTTTTGTTTCACAAGTTGTTTTCCAGAATTCCGGAATAAAAAGTGTTCGGACGACGTTGTATTCCATTGAAACCGAAAGAGCAAAGAGAATATAAAGAAATAAAACTCTAACAAGTCAACCCACCTAAATGTTTAAACGACGTTAACTTTCGAGTTACACGTCCAATTATCGAACGACTTCAAACAATGGCGAAGGGAGAAAACTAAAGAGAATAAAAATAATCTCGATAAAATATAAGACACGATTCTCGAGACACACTTGCCATCAACACCTGCGAAAGACGAGTAAGTATTTAATTAGTTACATTCAATGTAAGTTGCAATTACGAGATTAATGTAAGTAAACGAACGTTCTCATCGTTCTTTTCGACGTTCATTAATACTAGTCCTCGTGAGAAATACCGAGATTCGATTTTATCCAGTTACCCTTTCAACCTTTTGTAGAAGCAGCAATGTATTTTATCGATCAACATTTATTAAACTACATTGATGATCCAATGTATCGGAATAAAATACTGAAGAGAGTACAGAGTTCAACGTATAAGTTTCTAAATGATAATTAATATTACATAAAAAAGAAATTAAAGAAAACTAAAAAATAAAAAATGGAATGTAAAAATTACAAAATTATTTTGCAAACATTATTTATTCACCGTTTAAATCGATTAGATTACTCTATATATATTGGTCGCACTTTGAGATAAGTCACTTTCATCCGTGCAATATATCCTTTCGCGAACGTTTCACCTTTTTATCTAACGTCACGACAAATATGTAATTAACACTTCGTTTATCATTCTGTATCGTTTAAATTAAAAGAAGTTAGATATCATAGAAATTACATTTTTAATATAATTATCACGGTCTCTTTGCAAACGTACAAATACAATTTCGTCAAATGTAATCACGAAATAATAATAATAATTAAAAAAAAATAAAAATAAAAAAATGACAATAATAATAATAACAACAATAATATCTTTTAATTCTTAACGAAACAAGAATCATTAAGTTCAGTAATGATATATCGATCATAATAATGATATTCACTAGATTACGTTTTTCGTTAATCTACCCATTATCCCATTAATAAGATAGAGAAAGAGGAGGAAGAGAAAGAGAGAGAAAGAGAGAGAAAGAGAAGAAGAGAGAAACCTCAGGAATAAGAGACAAAGAGGAACAGAAAGAGATGAAAAAGAATGAAAAAGATTTCGTCGCGGAAATACAGTGATAAAAACTATCTAAGTCGCCAATAAACAGACTCTGAAGAAAAGAGGGACTGTTAATGGAGGATTTCTTTGACCTCTCATCGAGGATTTACCAATTGCAAGAGACACTCTTTTATGTTTACACTAAACGTCAAGTATTAAAATATCTTATGTTATTTGGAATATTATCTTTCCGTATCTTCTTTTATTTTTTGAATATTTTTTTTTCTTGTGATAGAACTCTGTCAATAATATTTTGAATAGTAAATCTTTTATTATGCGAACAATTTCATTAAGCTATTTGCATCGATTGTGCAAACGAATAATAAGTTTCAATCGTTTGTACCACCTTTAAAACTCATGTTGAGGCATTGTTGAATCTTTTGGTTGATCCTACGAGTGCTTTGTACTGCAAACTGACAAACATTGTTGTTACTCATTATATTCGTAAAGACACTTTGTATTAACATCTCAATTACATAAAAAGAAAGAAATAAGAAACTATACGAATATTTTCTAAGCGACTATTTTTGCATAACTACAAAATTACATAGCCTTATTAGAAAATTGGCTGGAATCCAATAAAATTAAGGTTAATGTCACGAAATGTACTCATGTTATCTTTTCACTACTAGAAAGTACGCAGATAGTCAATCTGAAACTGAATAACAAAAGTATTCAGCAATCTACAATAGTCAAATATCTAGGACTACACTTAGATATCAAATTAACATGGGAAAATCATATGCAGCAGAAGAAAAACCAAATTAAAATACTAAATAAAAATATGTATTAGTTAATAGTTGAGAAGATCAAAACTCAGTAAAAATAATAAAATGCTCGTATAGAATGGCGTCATAAAACCGATATGGAGCTACGTAATTCATCATTGGAGAATGCCTGCCAAGTCACACATTCAAAAAACGGAAAGCTTACGATCAAGAATTTTTTGTACAATCTTGGACGCACCACGGTATGTCCGAAACGGTGACATTCGTGAAATATTAAACGAATGTTCAGTACAAGAAGAGAAATATAATACGATTTAACAACTTACACAAAATCAGAATCGAAACCCATATGAATCCATCCGTAACAAACTGTTACGAAGAAATAGCCAGAAGAGTAAACCAAGAAAACCCATTGGACTTATTTAATTTACCAACTATATAACCCAATAAATAACCTATATACATACATACATACATACATACATACATACATACATACATACATACATATATATATATATATATATATATATATATATATATATATAATGTAAATATCCTATTCATCCTATAGTGCTTGCCGTTAAATGTAACGGAAAACAAACGCTAATGTTCATAATACAACTATTTGTAAATATTTATATAAATAGGAACAAATAATAAAGTCGAATATATATAAAAAAAAATTGTCTGCATATTTATCATGCCGAGATCTATTCCATAAACATCTAAGTATATTTATTAATTTATTAATCACTTTCTAACACGGTTAAAATTCATTACCGGCATGGATATACAAAAGCTATATTTTAAATTAGTCGCTTTCACATTTATTATACCTTCCACGCGGACTAAACATATTTTATATATATATATAATAAAGAAAGAAAAAATATATATATAAAAAAAAAAAATAAAAAATTCATATCTTCTTCTTTATCATTGTCATTATCATTGAAGTCACCAAATCGAACTCGTGTCACGTAAAAAAACGATCAATTTTCCAACGTCGAAAGAGAACTCGAAGTTCGTTGTTTCTCGTGAATATCGTGCTAGTTCCATTGTAACCCACGCGAATGTACAACGCATTCTCCCCTCCTCTCTCTCTCTCTTTCTTTTTTTCGTTGGGTGCACGCACGCGCACCTGGTAATTGTAGTCCCCGGACGAGTTGAACGTGGGCGTTGGAGGACTAAAGGGAGAATTTGAATTATGATTGATCTGTCTGCTAACCTGCCTTCGAACGCTGTTAAAGAAAAGGTAGGATAGAAGTATGTTGTTCGCGTGCTCGCTGAATCAGCTTTGCTTCCTGCTTGAACAGCGATGATCGATCGATCCTTTTTGCTGCATCTTATGAAGAGTCTAAGATCTTCCTTTCTGGATCCTTTGCAGTCTTCCTTTTGTCCTCTTTTTTTTCTTCTTCTTTTCTTTTCTTCCAAAGAGTGAGAGAGATAAAACATTCGATCGATGATGGATATTAACATGAACTCCATTCCTGACTTTAAAAGTAAATTATATGACATGAAATTTATCACGACGACCATCGCTAAATTGTTATCTAAATCTCTTCTTTTTTAAATAATAACACTAAATATATATCAATAAAAAATAAAATGATCTTCAAAAAATTATCTTTGTAATATTAGAACATTTTAGAATTTTATATATTAGTATTGTTATAATAATTTAGAAAATTATATATATATATATATTAATACTTTTTTTCAAATAACGAATAATCATAAATTTGCTATCATTTGAAAACTTCAGAAATATAACGGAAAGAAACGATAAATGAAATATCAAAGTAATACACCAAAAATAAAAAATAAAAAACAGAAATATCGTTAGAAAATTATTTATCGTCGATCAATGAACAATGTCGTTGATCGATCATTAAATTCTAGGACTAAATATTGGATTTTGATGATAGCACGAAAAGAAGAAAAAAGAGAAATATAAGGAAGATCGATTGATAGTACACCCTGTCTCACTTGTTAGCAGCTTCGATAGACTCTTGTTATCCTAAAAGCAACCTGCCACGTTTGTTTCCCTACATCATGACTATTATCGCGACACTTTCGCCAGGAAGCTTCGCGACAGACGGAACGAGACACGAAAGTTCGTTTACTTGCATTGTCTCCAACTTTACTATCAACAAGAATAAACAATATCAATCAAAAGAACAATCCTCATCGTCGGGATTTCAACGATTGAAAAACAAAACAAAGAAATAAAAACTTTTCTCTCTTTTATCGTTTCAAAATTAGACGAAGAAAAGTATTGATTTTGTAACTACTGATCAATGGTGTTCATTAGATTCAATCACTTTACTTAAAACAAAAGTCGAATTCAATACATGATCCATCCTAGCAAATAACTAGATTAAATAACATTCGACTTGTCACCATTTTGAATATTTCAGAAGCGTAAACCAAGAGATTCGTATAAGTTCTCCGCTCTCCCTCAACATTTTCTCTCTCGCATACCGAGTTTTTTTTCAAAAACGTAGAATCTAGATTTAAAGTTATTTTTTGAAGAAGGTTACGAACAGACCCGTCCTCCCTGTACTCTCTAACATTCACCACGATCTGTCACCCTTTACGTAGATAAGCGACTATAAAAGAGACAGAGAGAGAGAGAGAGGGGGGGGTGGGGGGAAGGAGGGAGACAAGACTCGTGCGAAAAGCCTAATACGGGAAGTTTGTACGAGAGAGAGAGAGAGAGAGAGAGAGAGAGAGAGAGAGAAGAGAGAGAGAAAGAGAGAGAGAGAGAGAGAGAGAAGAAAAGGTCTCTTGAGGATCTTCAACCTTTCGAGAAAAGGAAGTGGCTGGGCGTGAGAGGTCACATAAAATGCGTGACATGCGTGACAAACGCAGCCAAGATTAAATGCCATTGCACGACCTATCCTTGTCTTTCCTTATTTTCTTGTACGAAACGTTTTAGAGAGCTGTCTTTACCATTAAAGATGATGACTTAACACTGATACCCCTTTCGCGAATTTCCCCCTCCCTCTCTTACTCAATCATTGTCTTTAATAATTTCATTTATTTTATTTATACGGAAAATCTATCGTTTTGTTCGACGAAACGAGTTTTCGTTTTTATTAATTTTTCGAAAGTAAGTTTTCCATGGAACATAAAATCTAGGATGAGAAAAGTTCATTCGATGACGATATATTTAACGTAATGTTCATAGCTGGAAAGAAGTCTCGCGGGATGGAACGGAGACAACAGGGTACTCAGAAAGTCCATTCCATACTCAATTTTGATGCTCCCATAATTCCTTCCATTCGACTCTTACGATACACTCCGTACATAAGCAATAATATTCTCATATTTAGAGTTTATACTGAGAACAAAGAAAAAAAAATGTAAGAATATCGTTTCGTTATGTTAATAAGTAAGAGTTACTTATTAACTATGATTTAGAACTACGCCAATGGCTTGATATTAAATTCATCGCTTTCTCTCTCTCTCTCTCTCTCTCTCTCTCTCTCTCTCTCTCTCTCTCTCTTTTATTGATACGTATTCTTGACACATCTTATTCATTATGTATGTCACTATCGATATAATGATTTAATTAGTAGATGTGATTTTCTCCGCAAATTGCACGATATAGCCGAAAATGCCTATTAGAAAAGGCGTCTCCTTTTGACTTTGACCAATAAGAAGACCCATATTCAAGAAAGGAACGTCCATTACGTTATTGTAAATTACATTCATTTTATCGCGTTAATTTCTTTGGTTGAGAGAAACATTAAATCATTTTAATATGTTTTCCAATTCGGTACATCATTTCTTAGTTTGTCTAAGCAATTCTAGTAGTACAATAGAAACCAGGAAAGGTGATAACGTCTATGGTTCTCGATGTTAAGTCGACATTCTCCTTTTACTCGAACACATAAACCACCTTCCTTCCTTCCTTGCTTCCTCCCACCCTTCCCTCCCTTTCTTCATCGAGCTTTCAAGCCAAAGGCTGTCCGAAATGATCACTCGAATGGTATTTTCTCATCGTGGGATCCGTTATTGCTCAGTATTATTTCTGAAGAGGAACTTGGAGAGAAAAGGATGTAGCTGCTGGTTGGCTCGATATCAGAGATACCCGTTCTCCCATCGACGCCAACACTGTCAAAGGAAACATTAAAAACGACAGGGGTTTTTCTCCGCTTGAGGAATCTTTCCTCACTCCTACTCCCCCCGCCATTTTCTTATATACCCTACTTACTTATTTCTTCTTATGATTTCGTTTCTTTTTCTTTCTCTGCTTTTATTCTAATGTACCTAAAAGAATGTTTTGCCATCGCGTGCTAAGAAGCATAATCATGGCAAAACCTGACCCAGATATCTTCTGTCTGTCTGTCTGTCTCTCTCTCTCTCTCTCTCTCTCTCTCTCTCTCTCTCTTTCTCTGTCTGTCTGTCTGTCTCTCTTTCTTTCTCTCTCTCTCTCTCTGTCTTTTTTTTCTTCGATATTTTCTTTATCATTTTTTTTCATTCTCGACAAAGTCAACGACAAAGCGATACCACCCTCATGCTCCAATTCCTTCTCATGCGTATTTACCTGAGGGACCTTTAAGCCGAAGATTAATCCCGATAATGGCGGACTCAGGGGTTACAAGACAAACCTATTTCGGTCTCGTCTGTTCTTTGTATACCCCATTCAAAAGAAATTTTGATTGCTAATATTTTCTCTCTTTCTTCTTAGATTTCTTTTATTTTCTTTTCTAATTGATGATGTGTTCGAGCAAATAGTCTCCGTTTCTCTCTGTCTTTCTCTCTCTCACTCTCTCTCTTTTTGTCTATATATAAATATATATATATATATATATATATATCTTTCTCCATCTCTATCTCTAAAGTAAACGTAGTTAAATTAGACAAATAAACGTAGTCGAACTATCAACAATTGTTCACGAAAAGGGTCCTTCATCTTCGTTACGTGTATCTTAAAAGATGGACGACGTTGAAAGTTTAGTTTCTTGTTTGCAGATACGTTTACTTGGACGTGAAATATTTTCAAAGAATTCGTCGTAGTTAGAAGCGATTAGAAAACATTCAATGTATAATGATAAATAATAATGATCTTACATATAAATCGGTAGTGGTGCTAAGGGAAAAGTTTTTTCATTCTGTTCTTTCTTTTTTTTCCTTCTAGATTAAGAAGAAAGCAAGGAAACACGATTTTCAAGGAGATTTCCTCTAAAAGGAAGGATTTCGTTCTCGTTCTTTTTTTCTCTGTTTTTCTTCTTCTTTTTTCTTGCATCTCTGTTTTTTCTTTAATCTTCTCTTGCTGAGAAAAGGATTGCGTCGAAACGAAACGAAATAAAATCATTGAGTGGCATATAAAAGTAAAAATTCGAAATGAATGAACGTCTCCTATTCTATTTTCTATGTTTTTTACTTTCGTTTTTTGCTATCTTGCAAGAGAGGAAGAAAAAGCGAGAGAGAGAGAGAGAGAGAGAGAGAAAGATAGTTAGAGACAGAGAGAAAGACATACATATAAACTTGTTACCTTCAATGTCTAGAGATCGCTTGATCAAATTGAGTTAGTTTCTCATATACTGTGCTAACACAAAGCATCGTCTATTTCATTCTCTCTTTTCGAGAGAAGACACGGACTGAAGAGAGAAGAGAAGAGAAGAGAAGAGAAGAGAAGAGAACAGAACAGAACAGAACAGAGAGAGGGAGAGGGAGAGAGAGAGAGAGAGAGAGAGAGAGAGAGAAGAGAGAGTAGAAAGAGGAGGATGTTCAATGTCGAAGTAGAAATAAGAACAACGCAATGTTCTCTCTCTCTCTCTCTCTCTCTTTACCTCTGCTAAGTGTTCTTCCGTTTCGTCTGCTTTCGACAAGTTGATTACGGACTTTGGTCTCACCTTTTGCAAATGTTACAGGGGTAGAGAAGTCAAGAACTTCTCTCTAACGTCATATTTCGAAATCAACATAGATTAGCAACGGAAAACGTTATAATAATAATAATAATAATAAAGACTTTATATAATAATAATAATAGGACTTTATATTATTAGAATAATCCCATCTCATATTTTTTTTTCTTTGTATCATTCTTAATGTATCACCAACAACGATGCGATTTTTCTATTTTTCTTTTTCCGAATTTGGAATAATATTCTTTTCTTTTGTTCTTTTTTAATACATAAATGTAAGATTAAACATTAGAAAAATATCGACTCGCATTCGCTTTCATACTAAATCGTAGGAAGAAAAATTCCCAAGTGAGTTCATTGCTCAAGAAATGGAATAAACTCTTCCTATATTTCTTTCATTGATGGGGAAAAAGTCCTTCTATTTTCCTTCTCCTTCTTTTAGGACAATGAAAAAGTATAGAACTCTACCTACGGATTTTCCATTTGGTCCAAGATAGACCCTCTTTCTCCCTCTCTCTCTCTCTCTCTCTCTCTCCATCACTCACTCTCTCTCTCTCTCTCTCTCTCTCTCTCTCTCTCGCTCTCTCTCTCTGTCTGTCTGTCTATCTCTACTCTCTCTCGACATGGTGGTCTGCCCTATGAGTCAGCAATGGTATGTCACCATGGCTACAGAACATCCCTCGTATCGCGGGGGTAACGTTCATACTTTAGCGTACACACTCTTAGACGATTCACACAGAGAGAGAGAGAGAGAGAGAGAGAGAACAAGCTTTTTTCGCTTTCTCTTTCTTTCATTCTCTCTCTCTCTCTCTCTTTCTTTTTATTTCTTTCTCTTTTGTGCTTGATATCGTGACGCTGTCTTTTCCGGAGAAGGTGTATGCCTCGAAGGCAACTCCGTGACAACCTTATAAATGCAGGATTAATTGCGAGACTATTTAATTTCAACGTCCATGAACTCCAAGCACCAAGTCTATCGGCCCTTTACCCCCTTCCTCACTTATTTCTTTCATTTCTTTCTTTCTTTCTTCTTTTATTTCTTTCTTTCTTCCTTCCTTCCTTCTTTCTTTCTTCTTTTATTTATTTCTTTCTTCCTTCTTTCTTTCTTTCTTTCTTCCCTTTCTTTCTTTCTTTCTTTCTTTCTTCCTTCTCTTCTACCATCCTGATTTCTTTCTTTTTCGCTATACCGACCTTTCACCTTTTCTCGTCTTTTGCTTCTTTTTCTTGCTTTCCCTCAAATACAACGAGGAAGCTTTTTGTCTCGACGTAAGTGCCAGCCTTTACTCGTAACGAGTGAAATAATAAAAAAGGGACCTTACCCGTTTTACGAAGCAACCTTCTTCTTTGTTCTATTTCTCTCTTCTCTTTCTCACTTTTCTCTATTCCTCCTCCACTCCCACCTTCTCCTCTTCGTCTTCTTCTTTTTCTTTTTATTCGTTTACTTATTTTATCAGTAAGGAACGCTAGGAGGATATTATTCAATGACTGATTGAGAAAAAATAAAATGGCCGACTAGAATTACTCGTTTTACACCTTCCTACTCGATGTCAAAGCCATTCGTAGAGGATATTTTTATTTTGCGAAAAAAAGAGAGAGGGAGAGAGAGAAAGAGAAAGGATATAAGTGAGGTTTGTTTCGTGTTAGTGAAAGAGTGAAAGGAAGAAATAAATAAAAAAAAAAATAACAAATAAACTTTTAAGTGCTTACTCGTGTCGGGATTAATTGGATCAGATCCGATACATTTCTGATAAACCAATTAAATATCGTTCCTCAAGAAGAATGTTTAAATATTATATCTGACGTAACTGTTTATTTAATAAATTCAAAACAAAACATATTTGACGCTTATTATATTTTTATTATATAAAAAGTTGTATATCCATAACTAAATTAATAACGTAAACTCACTTATCTCAATTATTAATTGCTTATTAGAAATTTGCCAGAAATCTACGCGATTTTTATAATTCCATAAAAACTATTTATATTTTTCTAAACATTTTGTTTTTATTTGCATTAATTCCTTTATTAAATGTTCCTAATTGTATACAACTACAATTACTTGTAGTTTTTTTTATGATAATATTTTTTTTAATGTTTATGGTAGAATTGTAGTATTTATAATTTTTTTTTATGATTAATATTCTTTTGACAATATTTTATGATAATTTTCTTTTTATTAGGTGCATTTATTATTAATTTAGTTGTATTTGTTTGATGATAATATAATATGAAAATATAAAATAAAAATAATATTTGAATATTTTTTGGAGCCGATTGGGTAAATCTGAATAGCAGTTTTTGGCAAGTTGGTTCCTGGGTGTTTCTAATCCATGGTTGATATGCTATGGAAAATATTCTGATTTCCTGTTTCATTGATGGAATATGTAGTCATTCCTCATCATCGTTTGTTACATACCACAGTGCATTTAATAAAAATTAAATTAAATATAATAATTAAATAAAAACATTAAATTATATAATTCTTAAAATAAACGATAGTAAATTTTGTATTTTCTTTATATGGGATTTAATAGCCATGAATTAAATTTGCATTCCACAAGTTCATATGGATTTCGTAGATTTCGTAAATTTAGATAGACTTTATAGATTTGCAGTTTATTTTTTATATTCAGGTAGGAGTTTCTATTTATGAGCCAGTTCATAGTTTTTCTATTAGTTTTTATTTGTTCAATTTTCTCTTAAATATGTATTTTCCAATTTAGTTTTGTTTGCGGGATTTCTGTATTGTTAAAACAAATTTTAGATGTTGGCTTCTTTTTTCAAGTGCAGAAGTGACCAGCATTTTGTAGAATTGATTTTTATCTTATTCTTTTTTGTTCAGTCTTCTATTTGTTTTAAGTGGTTTTGCAAATTCAACGTTGCATTTTTAATTCTTTCGTATATGGATAAAATGGCAGTGTCATCCGCAAATGTGAAAACTTACTTGTGTATGTCGCAAAGTTGGCATATATACAGTATATAAAGATAATATGGATCCGAGTACACATGTTGCTTGTAGCTTTCCCATACATTATTATATTATATTTCTTTTTTTGTGTGTTTTGATATCTAAAATGTACATATGTAAGAATTATAGTAACTTATTACTTTCTGAATAAACGTAAGTTTCCAAAAAAATATATCTAACGAGTGGTTTTACAATTATTGTATAATATAATATACATATAACGTGTCACATTTAATTCTTCGTAGGTTTAGTTAGATAAAAATTAAATTAATAATAATATACATAGTAATAATAATAATGGCTATGGTAATGATAGTAGATTGAAGGAAATGAGATAACGTTAACGAAGTAATGAAAGTTTAACAACGAAATGAAAAAGTATAGTCATCTCGCGGGAGCCACAATCGAAAATGAACCCGTTTTGTTGTAGAACATTCTATTTATATATATACACGTATGTGCAGCTCGTTATTAACGGCGCGCGAACTTTCGAAATATTATGCACAGTAGAACGTGTACATATGCATAACTCCTACTGTTTCCATCATAATACATAAGATACATGTATCCAGGATGAATCAACTGACCTTTGTAGATACATAAAATATTCCTATACTTATCTCGAATATCACCCCTTGGCCAACGCATAAATTATTATGCTCTTTATTACCATTTGTACATACTCAGAACGCAAACTAGACGCAACTCACTGAACACAATTTCAACGAAATGAATAGATACGTAAAAATTTTATTTTAACGATAAGATAAATTTAGAGTGGATATCTAAATATTTTCAATCTATTAGAATATATACGAATGAGACAACGTTCTTGATAGAAGATATTATATTCATTATTAATGAAAATTATTCTTCTTGTGCTACATAATACTTTATAACAATATCATGATATACGAATTTCGTCAAATTTAAAATTTTCAATTATCTCTGAAAATTATTTAATGTTATTTGATTCATGTTGTACAACACGTTACAAAGTGGGACGTGCTTGCGAAATAGGACAGAGCACACGTCTTCTATGGCTAGATAACGTCGTTCAGGTTTTACGTTTCCCCATGGAATGTACGCTACTCCTTGATGTCGTTCAATAAACTTCCTTTAGTCTTGAATTACGGATTTTCTTCTTCTTTTTCTCTTTCTATTCTCTTGCTACTACTACAGCTTTATCCCTCTCTCTCTCTCTCTCTCTCTCTCTCTCTCTCTCTTTCCTTTTCTAACAGCTTATACAATCGTTTTGTTTCCTCTCTGAAGAGTTATCGTTGCGATAGGACAAATCGAATGGTCTTGGCAAATTCGGAAATATACTTTCCTACCTGGTGTTCGATTTCTCCGAGCAAATGGTGCGCGATAAAGTCATTGACCATTACAATACCACTCTCGCATACTACGAAAATAAAAACAAGACACAGTAAACAACCGAGTGAGCTTTTATATAGGATACTATAAAATTTGCTGGATCGAATTTTATATACGTACGAAGTGATTAAAAGCCGTAGTAAGCCCAAAATAAATTTCAAGATCGGACGTCTTTGATTTTGTTAATAATTATGATATATCTAATATATATATAATACAAAAACATTTTATTTCATTATTTTCGACACTATCGCAATTTGAATAGTTGTACTCTATAATCAATTTTATTATGAATATTAACATTATTTATTTTTTATTTTGTCAAGTAACTGAATATATGTTTATTTAAAATTGAAATCATTATCTTTTTAAGATTATATTTTTTGACTCTTTCATAATCTTAATGGTTGAATTCTATTACCAATTTAATTAGGAACCTTAACTTCATTTATTTCTTATTTCATTAAGTAACTGAATATATGTTTACTTTAAAATGAAATTGTTTTAAAACATCCAGTATTATATTTCTTGGACGACGTAACAACGAGTTCTATCATTTTTAAATTCCATGGTAAGAAAGAGAAGACCCAGGAGAAAGGAGGAGATTCACAAAAATATGAAATTTATTGTCCTCTCCTAGCCATTCGTAAATCTCCCATGCTAATGCGGACATGGATCTTGTTGTGAACGTAAAGAGAGAGAGAGAGAGAGAGAGAGAGAGAGACGTTCTTCATATGCCACAGAAAAGCATACGTTTTCAACTGAGGAAAAGAGATAGATGGATAGATGGATAGATAGATAGATAGATAAATAGAGAGAGAGAGAGAGAGAGAGAGAGAGAGAGAGAGAGAGAGAGAGAGAGAGAGAGAGAGAGATAGCGAGTGTCTAGCATATGCTGCTATTGCCAAGTTTTATTCCGATATGTCGATTCTTTCGAAACAGGGATTGGGAATGATCGATATTCCATATGTGTTGCATAAAATGCGAACGGAATTGCGGGAAGTCTCGTATGTTTCGAGAGAACTTATATCTATCTGTGTGAGTTTGAGAAAATGCATCGTATAAGAATAGCACGTTGAGAGATTCAATTTATATGAAGCAATATAATCGTGTATACATACTGATTATTATTCAACGAAATATTAATTATTGTTCGATACGTATAACATGTGAATTACACATGAACATATTTATGAAATTCGAGATTTGTTCGACGTTAATACAGAAAAAAATTAAATCGCTGCAAATTTTTCCTTTTTAATTATACCTTGTTTTATTGTATTTTTTCTTTTATTTATTTATTTTTTTTCTTTCACAAGAATTTCAAAAATTACATTTAAAGAATTTAAAAATTTAAATCGCAAAATTCTCCTTAAAATATTTTTTTTGTTTATTTCTCTACTTATTTATTCTTTTCAACTTACGACGAATAGAAGGAACTATAAAGATTCTAATCGCACGAATCATCCATCTCGAGAAGCACGCGCGCGTAGCGGCCACGTCGGAATACATTATTACGTCTCCTACCCCAACGCCATAAAAATAAGTGCACGTAGGGTTGCCTTCTCTCCCGTAGGAGTTCCCTAATCTCAAGAAAATCGATCTCCAAGGGCGAATGGCCTCATTCTCGACCCGGAATCTTTTTCCTTTTCCTTCCTCACCATCAACCTCTTTTCATTCACGACTATGAAAAATATTTTTATTCTGTTTTTTTTTTTTTTTTTTTTTAAGAAAATGAAACGAAAACTGAAAGAAATAAATAGAAAACAAGAGAAAAAATAAAAAGTAAATATTATTCATTTTTAACTTTTTTTTGCTATTTAAGAAAAATAATCAAATATAGGATAGATAGATCTATTTTTTATGATCGTTAATTTTAAATTATCTCTGATGAACGTTACACGATTTTTTTATAAACATTTATTTTACTACCTGTTTACCATTTGTTTCTTAACTCATCATCAAAAGGGAAATGAAAAGTCTCATTTTTAGGATCGTTTAAAATTTGTTTGATAATTACAAATTAAGGTTCTTAATGAATCAATAATAAATGAAAATTGTCTTTCTTTTCCTATGATTTAACTCCTATGCAAATATATTCGCTTTCAGTTTGCGAAATAGATGAAAAGAAATGAAACTCATAAATTATGTTTGCAAGTTTTATATTTATACAAAGAAGAATCTGTTTTAATATGATACAATAAAAAATTATAGTATTTTTTGTATCTGAAAATTAATATAAAAAGTTAAATAAAAATGTTAAATATTTTTTTATATATACTGATATTTTCAATAATTTAATATTATGATTGCGCATTAAAATAGATGTAAACATTTACCCATCGATAATATGTTAATGAATATTCTACCTAATATTTGTTAAGATGTTGTTTGAATCGAACAACGAAAGATTTAAAAAGATAAAGGATTAGGAAGGTCTTTTTTGTTCGTTCTCTTGAGAACTTTACGGGATTGGTTCCTTCGAAAAGAGATTGATGACTCGTGAACATTACTCGTATTTTTTTCACAGACGGATAATGGGGACGTAACTGTCATCGACGTTCTCTCTAGCTAGGACGAAATCCGGTAATACATAGCCACTTCAGGGACAACCTGGATATGAGTTACGATCGAGCGTAAAATATATTTTTTCTTTTCGTGAGTAATAATTTGAAACGTCTTTCCTTCGTAATAACTTAGTTTTATATCACAAAATATTATCATATCTAATACTCATATGCAATATTGAAAATTCGTTATATTTATGGAAAATTTTCATAAAAATATGGTGCCTATCACTTTTTTCTAATATAACGAATATTTAAACATATTCCACGAGTCAAACATAAGAGAAAAATGTCATTGAATCATGGATTCGAAAATTGTTTCTTTAAAATTTCTAAGAAAAATACAAAAGAAAACAACGGATTCATTTCAAACGGTAAATGTGAATTTTTATTCGTAAAATATCGTCATATTGAAATAAGTAAGGGCACTCTGTATAAAAGCGAGCTAGAATTACAAAGTTTTAATTTTTTGAAAGTTTTCAAACAAACGGAACAATTACTATGAAAATTCTCTTTCTTATTAATCAATTATTTAATTTCAATTAATTTGCCATTTACAAAGCTTCCAAGCTCCAATAAGAAAACTATTTAATTGTCTTAAACAATTTGCTTTTGCTTTATAAAAATGGACTAATTTGAAATACGTCGAATTGTTTTTTGATCGATAATAAGAAAGTTAAAGTAATAAAACAAAAACGATCGATAAAAAGAGGTCTCGATTGAGTTTATCTGAGGACGTCGATTCAAAAAAAAGAAAAAAAAAAAAAGAAAAGAAGATACCGTTGATTCTTGCAGAATACGTCTTTCCTATCCCCTCAGATGCACCAAAAGGAGGGTTAAGAGAAGCAGAAAGGGGAACGAGATGGAAGAATCCCTCGGCTTCGTAATCCGCCCTTGGCATCGTCTTATTATTAAAGGGACCTACGAAGGAGACGCAGAAGTCCGGCAACAACGACAAATGTTCAATACCATCATATTTCCTTTTTTTTTTCTTTTATCGATGAGATACTTCTTGCGGTGATGTTAGTGGTTAATGTTCGAATTATTACTTTCATTTTATTACTAATGTTAAGAAAATCTTATTTGCAAGTTCAGATTATAATAATTTCAATTTTCTTTTCCATTACCCTTTTATTTTTTATTTTTTTTTGTCTTTTAGGAATATTTCCAATTGATCAGTCCGTCATGAATTCGTATGTATCACAGTTCGAATGAAAAAGTAGTTGAGAGGAGGTTGAAACCACAGAGCTTGTATGTTTCAAAAGCGTAAAGTTCTAATGGCAAACTCGAAATTCTAGACTCTGCTTGAGATACTAAGTACTAAAAGTGCATGTAACACATACATGTAAATGTGAATATATACAGGGTGAATCGTATAAATTAAGAATTACTTTATACGATGATTTTTAATATCATTGATTTCTGAAATCTTTTTCTTTTGTCTCTCAATAATTAATAATATAATACTATATAAGTGATAAACTTATCGTAAATTAACCTTCATATTTGTTAAATAAACAAAAATGATATGATCATGTTATACACTCTTCATCTTATATTAATGAAATAATATATTATATAAATTAATAATGTTTATTTTGAAACATATATATATATATATATATATATATATATATATATATATATATATAATTAATATAAGATGAAAATTATATTATGTGATATATATATATATATATATATATATATATATATATATATATATATATAATTTTTCGGGACATTTAACGATGTGAAAAATTGGAATTAATTTCGAATGAACCGACTACGACGCTAATCTCAGAGATATGTCACTGGAGAGCATAAATGAGCCCAAAGTACATTCATAATTTAGAACTTGAAAGGTGCACGTAGGATATGTACGTGCGTTTATGTATATAACAACCATAATTGTATCTCCTTTCGAGAAGTATCGCCGACTAACGGGAGCTTTAAGGGCTACGAAAGAGAGCTTTCTCGGTTTACGTCCTCGAGTTCCTTTAAGGAACGAACTTGCCTCGTTTTTCTTCCTTTGAATTACTGCTACTATGAAAGAAAATACAGAGTTAGGGTTAATGTAGACGATGAATAATCGACCGTACACGCAGACAGAGTACTTTTACTAGAGCAATTTATTTTTTTCTTTATTTTTTAAATATAAACAAATTCGAAAAGAACTTCACACAAAAGGGAACATTCTTTTTCGATATAGCAAAGAAATACAGCAAACTTGAATGAAAGGGATTAGGTATATCTTTTATATTTTGTTTTTGTTTTCTTTTAAATTAAACTATATATTTCGAATAATAGGATATCCGTATATTAATATTAATAATATATTATTAATAATAATAATTTATAAACGATTCAGTAACGACATTTATTTGAAGCGAAATTATATAAAGTCGAACTGAAACTGAAATTTGAGATATCGAACGAGACTTCAGATATCGTATTACGAGATTCAAAAGGAAAAGGGAAAAAGAATGTCGACCGATCTCGAAAACAAGTAGTCTTCAAACAGAAAAAAATTGAGAAAGAAAGACGAATGGTCACGATACCTAATGGAGAATCGAACGAGAAACATTCTGTGTATAAGCTGTGGCCCGAATAAAATCTGACAATTTCTTATAGAATTTCGTTATTTTTCTTCGATT
The DNA here is from genome assembly GCA_911387685.1 of Dolichovespula media. Classification (NCBI taxonomy): domain Eukaryota; kingdom Metazoa; phylum Arthropoda; class Insecta; order Hymenoptera; family Vespidae; genus Dolichovespula; species Dolichovespula media. The sequence continues at coordinate 885,001 of OU426858.1, forward strand.
AAAAGATGTAATTAAATTTTTTACAGTTTCTTTTTCGTTTGTTTAATTAAAAGCCAAGAACTTTTATCTCTTTCTTCTTCTTCTTCTTCTTTTGGTGCTAAGTAAAATAAATGTTTTTATGCGTTTCGAAACTTTACAACGAGTCACCCTGTATATAGGATGGAGCCATCTGCTTCGATGGAAAGGGTCGTCGCACCCTCGTATCTTCCTTCCTAAACTAAAAGACGGAGACGGAAAGAGAACGAAACGGATTTTCCTGAAATTAGAAATTGGATGCCTTTTTCGTCACGCGTGCGGGCACACATTCACGAGCTTATTTCAAGAGTCAGTCGATATCCGGTAAATTCAAGAAAAGAGGATAGAAAAGAGAGTACCTAAGTCATTGTTATCTATGTACATACCAGTTTTCTATCTATGTAAGTATTTTCGATGTTCAGTTTCACCAGAGAGTGAGAGAGAGAGAGAGAGAGAGAGAGAGAGAGAGAGAGAAAGATTAGATAAGAAGAAGGGCTGCAATTTTCGAACAATTGAGAAAAGACGATGGTACATGAGCGATTACACCGTAAATAATCGATAAATGGAGCCACTCGATACGGATAAAGAGCCGGCCGATTTACTGCAAGCTGCATGAGTTCGCAATATCTTTCCATAGTATAGAAATGTTATATATATATATATATATATATATATATATATATATATATATATATATATTATATATACACATATATATAAATAGGTAAATAATGTACACTGTAGAGAGTGTAACGAATTACTTTCTTACTTGAATTTTGTTTCTAAATATCTCTTATCTCTCCAAAATATTCATGTAATAGTGAAATATGACGAAACCATTGAAAATTCTAAAGGGAAGAAAGACAAAAGAAAAGGAAAGAATATTACATACGCGCGCGCGCACGTACGTACTCACATTTACGTAAATGATGTATATCGAATAATTCACGTAAAGTGTTACGAACTATGTTCTTAATTGAATTTTATTTTAGAATACCTCTTATTTCTATCATATATTATATTTATATAATAGTGTAATATGAAACTTTTGAATATTATATATATATATATACATATATTTAGGTATAATATATATTATGTATAATATATATTATACCTAATATATATATATATATATATATATATATATATATATATTAGGTATAATATATATATGTATATATCCTAAATATATGTATATATAAATATATATACATATATTTAGGAATGGTTTACGTAATGTGTTACGAAATATTTTCTATTTCCATTTTTTTGTGATGCCTCTTATTTCTACGATATATTCAGAAAATAGTAGAATATGAAATTATTGAATATTATATTTATATATATAAATGAATATATACGTATGTATATAAATGAATATTATATATATATTATATACAAGGAATTGAAAAATAGAAGAAAAAGAAACAATTTGAACACAATTTTATGGATATATCCATGTAACAAATTCCAAAAAAAGGAAAACAAGAAAAGAGAAAATAAAGAAAAAAGTTTAAATTAAATTCCAATAGTCAGAACCGAGACAGTGTACATGTCCTGTGCTTTTCTAATACCGAAAAGCTTAAAGAGATGGACGAGATGCAATGTCTTTCGAGATATACATACATAGCGACATTTCATCGCATGCTTTACTTCTCCGAAGGGAATGATTTCGTAGTTAACTTAACGGAATAAATTTGAAATCCCGTGGGATGGGCTGTGAAGGAGTTAACCAACGCGAGGAAAGCGCAACATGTCGAAATTTTGAATTTTTCTAACGCAATAAAGTTTCCGTAAAAATTATAGACAGTCGCATGCGATCGATGCACGCGGAAAATAATAATTAAACAAGATACTTGGTGTCCAATAAGTACCAACAGATGTTTCGATTAAAATCGTTCGAGAATCTGTACGTATATATAGCTATGCCTATATAGTAAAAATGATTTTTAGTTTAATATGATTTCTTCTACTTTATCTTTTTTTTTTTCATTTCTTTTCTTTCTTTTTTTCTTTAAATCGTTGAAAATAAAAAAGATATAAGAGCACTTAGGATCTACGTATCGATAAAAATGAGAGAACGAGAATAATAGATTTACTTAAACCAATTTGGTACAATATATAATAGTAGAATACAATTATTACTAGTAGTTTTCGATGTTCTTATGAAAATGCATTGGAAATTTCAAAAGGCAGACAGACAGCCAGACAGACACACATACAGACAAAAAGCAAGCCTTACGGATTTAGTATCGAGGACGTCGTCCCTTTTAAAAGGGAAACATCAAAGGGAAAAGTTCTACGAACTGGAAAATGCTAATAAATGGATCGTGCACGAATATTTGAGAATATTTTAAGAAGAGTAAAATACTCTCGAAGGAGGAAAGGGACACTATATATTACAAAAATAATAATAATAATAATAAAAAGAAAAAAAAAAGAAAAAGAAAAAATATCATAAAATTACTACGACCTTAAAACATTCTCTTCGGAGTTATAAAAAGTATTCTTTATTTCGTCGAGTTTCCTACTCGCGCAATATTTCGTATCATAGAATTACGAAAATATTCCTAGATCCTAAGGGACTTTTTAATATCATTACGAATCCAAGACAACTTTGTTTTATCACTCTCGTTGGAATATCGAAGTAATCTCGCTGGTGGAGATGCTCTTATCGAAAAACGAGTTGTACGTTTTTGACATTCGTAACTGTACTACCTAGAGATACTCGCGAAAGCACGTGCAAAATAGAAAGCAGAAAAGAATCAAGAAAAAAAGAAAGAAGGAAAGAGGGATAGGTGATGATACTCGAGGAAGCAGCAGCAGCAGTCACTCCTTACAATCCCTCTTACGCCTCCACCCAGTCACGCACCCTTCTCCTCTCCACGCCTCGCCCCTCACCACTCTGTTTCGTCCTTTTTCTCACGCCTACGGAAGTGGATGCAGACGAGAGAAATCGCCATTACTCCCTCCCCCACCCCATCAGCAGCCTTACTAACCTCACTCCCTTCACTCTCGCACGTCCTTTATCTCTGGCACTTTTCTTCGATCTTCTCATCTTTTCTGCTCTTTGCACTCTCTCTCTCTCTCTCTCTCTCTCTCTCTCTCTCTCTCTCTTTCTCTCTCTCTCTCTCCGTCTTTCTTTTTCTCTTTTTCCTTCTTTCTGCCTCTCTCTTTTCTTTTTCCTTTCTTTCTTTCTCTCACACCCTACTTCCCTTCCTCTCCACCTACGCATTACGCTTTAACATTTTGCAGGGCGTCAAGTACAATCCTGGAAACGAGAATGGAAGGGTTCGAAAAATTCGTTGTTTCTTTCGACCATAACATGTCTCTCTTTCTCTCTCTGTGTGTGTGTGTGTGTGTGTGTGTATTTTGTATCATTGTATCGTTTTATTGTATTCGAAAAGTGTGAGGCAATATTACCAGTTTGCGAATTACTATTCTCTTCAAAATTACGAGACGCCATAATTTATTATCATCTTCTTTTGTCTCCCTTTCATTTCTGCCATCATTATCTTTTGTCTCTATCATTTCTGTAATCATTTCCTTTTGTCTCTTTTATTTCTATAATCATTTGTTTTGGTAATTAAATGTAATTTTCTTTTATGTAACGAGAACATTTAGTATTATATTTATATGAATAAGTAAATAATTATAGTTAATTATTAAATACAAAAATATGTTCGTGTTTTTTCCTTTCACGTATTGATAATAATTAAAAAAAATAATGGCAGCATCTACTCGCAAATTGATCGAGAATATATGGTCGTGTAACGGCTCGTTAATCAAGAGAGTAAAACGCAAGTGGAGCTGTCGAATTTCAATCGATGTTTGTTCGTTCGCTGGAATAAAAAAAAGGGGAGAAAACGAAAAAAAGAAGAAATAATAATAAAACCCAGCGACGAAGCTTTTAATACACGTTTCCATTTGAAAATAGGGGAAAACGTTTCGCCATATTCCGTCAAAAGTTTTGTTCGTTAACGAAGAATTTGAAAAGAAACAAAAGAGAGAGATTGATACGTCGTAACTATTGCTTTAATTTAGAGATACAATACTCACTTTCGATCGACAAAGAAAAGATTTCATCATGAATACGATGAATTTTATTATTTGTATATTATTCGTTACAATCACTGAACGATTTTTCATAATAAAGTATTATTATGAAATTCATCATTAACAATGATTGATTTCAAGCTAAAAAAAGGAATTAAGAATAAAGATTTTAATCTGTACTATTCTTTCTTCTTTGCCAATGTTACGTAATAGTCGCTTCTTGTGAAACAATGTAACAATTTAGCAATATAACACTCGTAACAATCGATATAAGTGAATTAGGGAAAATGATTTTTCATACTTTTTGATAACAAATTTCTTTTTTTATATTTTTCCTTTTATATATATATATATAAAATTCTCTTTCTTTATTTTCCACTCGTCATATCTGACACGATTGATAAGGAGAAAAAAAAATAAATAAAAACAAAAAAATAAGAATAAATAAAAAGTCACGTTGTAGTGTAGTGTAGTACAGTCGAAGTACTCTCTGTAACCGCGAAGTCATCCAGTAGAAAGTACGCTATTACGAATGGCATATTCGATGTTAATAAGAGCGACAGCTCTCGAGTTATTATTACACGATACGAAGCTCGCGAAAATCGTTACCTTGACGTCGATGCCTGTAACGAGGAGTGCAATTTCGTACGCGGAACTTTCTAATGAACTCGACTAATTGCACGGAAATAAGAGCGAAACGCTGGCAGACGTCGAACGCGTTTGTGTCGCAAAAGATGAAGACGAAATACCGAGGAGACGAAGAAGAAGATGAAGAAAAAAAAGAAAATGAAGGCAGGTTCGCAAATTTTACTTCAAAGATTCGACGCGAAGCTTACAAGGCAGCCTGGAAAGAATAGCGAGGAAAGAAAAGATAATAGAAGAAAAATAAAAAAAAAAAAAAATTAAAAAAGAAGAGAAAGAAGAAGAAAAGAAAAAGAAGAAGAAAAAGGAGAATGAAGAGCTTCCTTTTTCTTAAAAGCTCCGAGAGCTCCCTGCGACGTGACCCAGATGAAAAATCGTCTTCTAGCTCTGCTCGCCCCAGCCCTTTTTAAAACCCTTCTCAGCACCATTCCTCCTTTCTCCTAGCATCTTCCAAAAGCTTCACGATGCTCGTGAATTACTTGACGTTGACTGTAAAAGCGGTTTATGAAACGTTCTTGTCATTTCTCTTCAACGACGTGCCGTCGTTGTCGATTCGAAACTCACATCTTTTTTTTCTTTTTCTTCGTTTTCTCCTTTTCTTCCTCTTCCTCTCCTTCTTCTTCTTCTTCTTCTTTCTTTTCCTCTTCTTCTTCTTTTTTTACTCTATTTTCTATTTATGCACAGATATGTATGTATACTACGCGTTACTTTCTTACAGCATTTACGTCGTCGACTTATGTCCCGTCGTATCCAGATGTTGAACAAAAAATTCTCTTCCAGTAAAAGAAAACACTTTTATTTATTTTCGTATCAGAGTATAGATTATCTTGTTCTCCTTCCACTTTTTCTTTTTCCTCCTTCTCTCGTTTTATTCATTATTCATCCAAGTATCAAATTGTTGAATTAACGAATTACATTTATAATATTTGGCTTGATATACTATGAAGATAGATCTTTTATATCAGCGTTTCTCAATCTTTTTTTTGCTGTGCAACTCAATAATTTTGTTTTAGTGATGTTAATGGCCGTTCAAATGTTCATGATATACAATTTTGAAGAATCTGACTAACTGGAATAACTGTATATTATTCTAAAGACACGACTATTAACGCCAATTCGTATAAGTACATTCATCACTCTCTGAACTCTCTGAAAATCTCTTACTTGAATTAATCACTTTCCTCGTTTTGGCGTAAGTCTGGTAACAGAATATCATTTCACGGCTTATTAGAAATTAAGTTTGAAAAACATTATCCTCTACGAACGATTATTTACACCGAGTAAAAAAGATATTTATGAATTAAGTGTCACGTTATTATTTCAACCTAAAATTGAAAAACGTGACGAACTCAATACAAATTTAAACGAAACCAACTAATATTTTATCTAGGAAGAATCCAATCGAAAGGAATAATCTTATCGATCTCGTTAATAATACTTTTTCGTCGAACACACGGCAAAATAAGATAGATAAACACAATCATATAACGCAACCGTTATCTCGTTTTGTGCTTATGTTATTTCCTCTCTTCACGGCATTCCCCCATCCCTCCCCTTTCCCCCATCAACTCTCAGCCTCGAAGAATAATAACGAGAAGAAGGACAAGTCACAATCTCGTTAAAGTGCGGAGAAAAGAGAGGAGACGAAATAAGACAAACACGAAATGTACACACATGTACATACATACATATATACATGCATACATGCATATCTACATACATACATAGATAGATATTCGTGATGACATTCGATTTCATACATCGTCGGATGGATATGCTATAATTCAGTATATTCTTGTTGTCTATAAAAAGGTTATTTTAGGTTCAGGATATAAATTATACTGCGAGAATTAATGACTATACCTACATTGAAAAGGAAATGTAAATAGCGACACGGATAAGTTCAACCAACGGCTGTCTTGCTTGCATTCGAGGTGTTAGACGGACATGCAATGAAATGAGTATGATAAAGAGGGAGAGAGAGAGAGAGAGAGAGAGAGAGAGAGAGAGAGAGACATTTCTTCTACCGTCAGCATCAGTATACGTTGATAGAAAAGAGTGAAACAGATGGGCAAAGGGAAAAAAGGGAAACAAGGTAGGAGGAGGGGGTTGGGATGGAGCGAACTTTCGCTTCGGTTCGCGAGCCCACGTGCGTTGAACGCGTGCACGCGACCATGGCACGCGACTACTACTAGTTTCCTTGTTTGCTTGTTTGCCCGACTACGGTTCCTTTCGTCTCCTCTCTTCTCTTTTCCTCGTTTGCTTTTACCTGCTGCTCGAGCACCGTGAAGCCAGCAAGCAGGCGGGCAGACAGGCAGGCAGGAGAAAAACGATCAGCTCGTAGATAAGCATAGAAAATGGTAGAACCACCGGTGGTATTACTACCTTATAACCATGCACTGATAAAATATTTTGAGATATGCATAAGTCCTGTTACATCGGGTTTAATTATCGCGGAATGGAGTTTACTGAAGAAAAAAATACAATCTTACAAGGTAGATGTTTCGGTGATACCGTCGAAGGATTATTGTCGAGATTTATGTTTTCTGTGGAGGAACGGACAAGGGAGGGATATAGATGGGGGAGACAAGGGGGAGGAATCTCTTCGATTAAGATTATTCCTATCGAAAGTGTTAAAAATATCCAAATATACTTTTTCGATATTTTATCGATTCGTTTACCATAACCAACCACAAGCGACCTTGAAGAACGTTTGAACTTGTCAATTCGAAGAAGAAGGTTTAAGAGAAACCACGAAAGAAACGTGACTTTTACGTGGGCGAGCTATTACAAGAGACGGAATCTATATTTACCGGATTTATATACTTGCCAGAAAAGACAGCGAGAGAGAGAAAGAAAGAGAGAGGGAAATAAAGGGAGAGAAAGAGAGAGAGAGAGAGAGAGAGAAATAAAGAGAGAGAAGAGACTAGGTTATTCCTCTTTGTTCGGCTATACCTATTTTCCGACACGTCTCACAGACTTGGATTCCTTCAGGGCGAAAACTGAGAGAGAGAGAGAGAGAGAGAGAGAGAGAAGGAGAGAGGAGAGAAAGGAGAGAAAAAGAGACAAGCAAAGAGACTTTGGCAATTCTCCAATGGGATTTTCGGCCGAATTTGTTACGTTCTCTCTTTTCTTTGTCTCTCTCTCTCTCTCTCTCTCTCTCTCTCTCTCTCTCTCTCTTTCTTTCTTTTGTTTCATTTGTATCAGAAAGAGAACGCGAAATCCCAGAGAAACGAACGACCACTAACAGTACCGATCGTTATCACTATCACCATTCGAACTAGACCGTCGATAATTGAGGTGTCGATGTCTGAATCATATCGGTCGAGAGTCAGTGGACGCGTTGGCAGTCTACCAACTACTCGTCACTATCGGTGTCTGTACTGTTGACCGAAGAATAAAGGTCGCTCTCTCTCTCTCTCTCTCTCTCTCTCTCTCTCTCTCTCGCATGCACTCTCACTCATTCTCGAACTTCACGAATGCAGGTCGAGTGTCCATCGAACCCCAGCAGTTTACCTTTAAACATGATGTGACCAACCCTGCTATGTTAAATATGTCGGCCTTTACAAAAGTCGACTTTTCAATGAAATTTTTTTTATCTTGATTCTCTCTTTCTATCTATTTCAAAAATCGTAAAAAAGTAAAAAATAAATTCCATCGTCCTGTCACCTCGCTGTTTGATTTTTACGTCACGTTAAACTCGATTTTTCTAAAAAAAATTCGTAAAATTCGCAAAATGTTTTTTTCCTTCGACTTTCCTTTCCTTTTATCTCTATTTCAAAAATAGAAATATAGTGACAAAAAATATGAATCTCGTCATTGATCTGAAATTTGATTCTGAAATATTTTATCAGCGAAGTTTGAATGTACATCGTACCCCGAACGTTAGCCTAGATAAATTGTAATTGAGAGATGCCATAAAGGTTTAATTTCGGTAATTACATTACTATCAATAATGGGTCGCATGAAAGGCAAATGAGAGAGAGAGAGAGAGAGAGAGAGAGAGAGAGAGAGAGGGAGAGAGATAGGTTGATAACGGCCATTTGCTGCAGGACTCTACGGTATGTAACCAGAAATCCTAATTAATGGACAATACTCGATAGACATCTAGCGAATATGCAACTTCTGCAAATGGGATAGTTTCCTAATCAAGGTCACGAGATCGCAAAGAAACGAATGTTTCTTAAGAACAAACGATCGGCTCCCCTAACAGATTACTGTTTTCAAACTCTCGTTTCATTGAACTCGATCTTAGTCGTCGTTGTCGTTTTGGATTTTAAAGAGAAGAAAAAAAATAAAACAAAAATATCTCATTGGAAAGTTTCACTGTAGCTCGCTAAAATCAATTCTGATTGTCCATGAGTCTATGTAAGTATAATAGTACAATCTCGTCATTTTATTTCTCTATCTCCCTCTCTCTTATTCTTTCTCTTTCACCTATCTTCGATTTACGATAATCGTAGGAAATTATAGACAGAGCGAAACAAGTTACTCGATTAACTTAACGCACACGTGCGGTAGTGCGGTAGTACGAGTGCATTGTAGAACATTGTGTTTCAATTCAATGCAACGATATTCCTTTTCATCCTTTTTGTCCCGGATACGTTCACCCTTATCTTTCTCCTCGTACACGCTTCGATAGTTAAGTCTAACTTGGATTAAATGAGAATGCCGTTTCAACGTAGCACATTGAACTTGACCTACCTCGAATCAAGAATTGAAACCATATGAACGTAGAAAATCTTATCTTTATACGAGGCTACTATCGTTCTAATCTCGTTAAGTTTCATTAAAATTCTTAATCATTAGAGAAATTCATTTACACCATTTCTCGTAACATGGTTTTACGCTTGTTGTGTTACTCATTTCTTTTCTTCTTGTTTGTTTACATTTTTTTTTTTTTAGAAAGTAAAAATGAAACGAGGAATAATCTTTTCTATTACACGTTATAATATTCCACCGAGGGATTTGAATATTTTTTTATCGAACGATCGGGAACGAAAATGGTCTCGGATTGATCGGTAATCGTATCGTTTATTCGATCTTCTATGGAAGTATGAAATCCATGGCAAATGGAATATAGCCTCGAGTGTAACTTCGATTTTCCATGAAGGGGTAATTGATTGACGTTCGGGTGGACGGGAGGATTTTACGGATAAATTTCTCGTTGGCAGCTAATTCGACTACTCTCAGAACTACTCACGGACGTATACGTGCATTCACTGATTCGATTCATATATAGGAATCAGAAATTCTGAGGGTAAATTTCTCGGTATTCCGAAATGATACTGTAAATTTGATCACGGATTATATCAGACACGTGGGATTTCAAATTTCATATAACCTGATCTGCTTTTTCGTTACTTCCTTACTTTTAAAACGTGTAAGTTGAATAAATATCAGTCTAATTTGATTAAACTTATTCTGACTTTATTTTAATACTTTAAAATAATTTGTTCAATTATGATAATATGTAATTATAACTTTCTAACCATTAAACTTAAACCGAGATTTTTCAGTTTTTATTTCCGATCCTATCTGAAACGCAGTATCATCTTCGCTTATTTATGCAACAGAATGATGCGATACTTTTTCTCCTAAAATTTTAGACTTACGGTACACCATGTATTATAAATATATACGACTACATTATAATACCGTGCGTATTGTAATACAATCGTACTAAATTCAGAAAGAATACAAAAAGAACTTTGAACAATCTTAAACGATTCAAGGAAATATAATTTTTGGCAGACTATAAACATTTGAAGTAACGAGGAAAAAATATAAATTTCAAGGTTCATTAGAATTTACTAGAATATTAAGGTCTTCTTAAAAATCTAGAAAAATTGTTCCTAACAAGAAAGAAAATGAAGTTCTTCATTAATATATTATAAACAAATTTAATATATAAAATAGATAATTTTTCAAAAGATATCATTAAAATATTTTTTTATTTAATATATAAAATTTATATTATGTAAAACTATTTTATTTTATATTATATATCTATATTAATTCATAATATAAAATATATATTAGTTTATAAGAGAATGGAAATGTGAACGATAAAGATTATTAAGATATTATTCTAGATCCTATTCTAGGCCTTTGTTGGAGCAAATAAATAAATTCTACTCTATCTGTATATTTGTTTTTATAATATATAAATACAATAGTTCATGTATATAATATAAAGAAATAAAATAAAATAATAAAAGAAAAAAGAGGAAATTAAAATATAATAAAATACTATAAAATATAATACACGTGTTATTCAAATGAAAAATCCCCAAAAAAAAGAAAAAAAAAAATATATATATATATATATAATAACTTTGAGAGATAGAAGCTTTTGCCTTGCACATAACAAACGAGTTAGCATAAGAACGATACCTCAGAGAAAGACTTCTCGTAAAATAGAACGTGTAGCAGGTAGGTATATGGCTATGGCATTCTCGGCGAACTTAGTTTTAACATTATCGACGCTCCTGAGAAGTTACGGTAGAAGTACCAAGGAAGATCTCGTAAAAGAAGAGTTGGGCTTGATATACGGTTAGTAGTTTTCAGCCACATGGGAACCAAATAAGCTTTCCGAATGTCCGCGTGTCGTACCGGAAACTAAAATAACGCGAGCCCACGTTTCACCGTGGGAAACCGTCACACGTGTTGAACGGGTAGATCTTCTCTCGCTTTGAATTAACAGATAATTAGAAAAACTTATGTTTTGTATTTTTGTATGCAGGATTTCTACATGGCTAGGCAGGCAAACATACGTGTACACATCTTTTGAATTATTTGTTTTATGAAAAATCGTTACATAAATACTGTCGAGTAAAAAAAAAAAAAAGAAAGAAAAGTTTCCCAATTGAAATCTTCAATGACATTTAATAACCAATTTAAATGTAAACGAAGAAAATTGTTGTATTAAATAACATATTTCGTTAACTATTAGGTTTCAAATTAATAAATGTTTAATACATTTTTACTTTAAATGCGATATTCTATCGAATTTTGACATGAATATCAACATTTCATTTATAAATACACACAAAAAAGAAATCGTTCGTTTTGCGCTATATATATATATATATATATATATATATATATATATATATATATATATATATATATATGCAAATCTATATATACACACACAATTTATGTATACATATATACAACAATTGTTTATAAAACGTATAATCTTTAAAAGTACTGTAAAATGAATTAGTTCGAGGCTTCACATTGTATATTATTGTATATTATTATCAATTAATAATTATTAATTAATAAAAAATTATTTTTTCTAAACTGTTTATGATTACCATCGTTAAATAAAATTTATCGTTAACGTTAATTAAATATAATTCAAACCAAGAATATCATAATAATCTTTATCAAATCTTATAATAAACGATAAACATTCATTCCATTAGAATGTATTAATTAATAAAAGAATCGATAAACGTTATATTCAGTTTATAGTTTTGATATTATCGGCGAATGTTCTACATGTTAATGCATAAAAAGAAAAGAAAAAGAAAAGGGAGAAATAGATCAATTCACTTTGTAAGTACTTAAGGAAGAAAATGATGTTCGTAGATAACTAATATGGAAAGAAAGTATGTATCACTTGCATTATTCCATAACTCTGACAAATTGCATGATAATGGGCCAAGTCCATTATCGGGAATAACATGTTTGCAAAGTTGATGTAGGTATCAAGATAAAGAAAGAAAGAAAGACGAACAGAGACAGAGACAGAGAGAAAGAAAGAGAGCGAGAGAGAGAGAGAGAGAGAGAGAGAGAGAGAGGGAGGGAGAGAGGAAAAGAGGGAAAGAAGCCAGGTGCATAGCGAGCACCTTGTCGAGTTGTAGGCGTAAACTTCGACCTTGGCCTTTACGAAAGAACTTCATCGATCGATGCGCACATCGTCGTCTAGCTTAATTAAAGTTTTTCTTTTGATCTTTAATGCCGTTGTCGTTGTCGTTGCTGTTGCTTCTGCTTGTTGGCTATATTGCTATAAAGAAAATGCATTTTGCTTGAATAAATTTTTTATTTCTTTGTCGATCGTTCCTTACAAAGAATTTCCTTTATAAATTGTCATAAAGATCGTAATGAAACTAACTAAACATTTTGCTTTTTATACTTGAGATTATTTTCTATGAAAATAATTCAATCGAGTAACGCGAAACGACGAGATCTAATTATAACAGATTCATACTTTCTCTTCAATTTCTCTATAGTCCTAATATATTTATGCATATACATGTGTGTGTGTGTGTGTGTGTGTGTGCGTGCGCGTGTGCGTGTGTATAAAAAATCATGGAACAGTTTTCTCTTATAATAATTGTTTGACAGGTAAGTTAAAAGAGAAAGGTTTCCAGCGATAGCGTCCACGTTCTTATACGATAGAAATCGAGATCAAATACGTGTACTCCATTTCTTTTTTCTTTTTTCCTTAAGTATTTTGCTTTTACACGACTGGCGCCACGAACATTCTACGATGATATCCTTCTCAGAGAAAGAAAGAGAGAGAGAGAGAGAGAGAGAGAGACGAAATCAAAGACGATATTATCGGTATTTCAATTTTCCACGATACTAACACACATACGAACACTAACAGTTTAATTTCCGACGGGATTTATCAGAACCTTGATATACCTTACTGATGCGTGTTGTTACGCTAGATTGACTTTTAATAATACAATTATAAGCCTACTATCGATCGAAGAAACGAGATCGGATATCATCGTAATGGGAAAGGCCGTCTTGAATATCGTGTATTGACAGTAAAGGCAATTTTTTTACCTTCTTATTTTCACTTTTATTTTTTAAATGAGATTCGAAAACATTTTCTTTTTTTTTCTGAAATTAACGATGCGAAGTACGGTGAACCTTTATAAGTGAGATCATTTGTGAACAGTTTTTAATAAAAATGGAAGAATGCTGTGATCGTAAAAAGAACATTGCGGATCTTTATCTATATAACTTATGCAAGAAGTACTAATTGAGATGAGTAAAAAATACCTAATTAACGTGGATTCTATAATCAATTCTTTCAAAGTAAATTAATTTTTATGTATGAACGTTCGATATCTTAAGTGAGTCTATTAGGAACATATTAAATTCAAGGTTGTCAGGATAAATTTATTATGAAAGTAAGCAAAAATTATTACTAGTGCATTATAATAATGTAATATGTGTACATTCAACATGTTGACAAAGAATTCACTTATGATAAATAATTAAAGTTAATGTACATCGAAAGGGTTGATAGTAAGACCAAGTTTATTAGACACTTTTTATTCATCTCGATGAGTACTATAAGCTCATGAAATATCGAAGCCTTCTCTTCTCACCAAAGGTAGGACAAATATTTTAAATATGTGAAATAATATATCATATTTAAATTTGTTATAAGGAACATTATTCGAAATATCTCAACAGAATTTCTAATAATACTATTGGCTATGTTAATTTATTTGAGTATAGGAAAGATATTATTACTTATGTATTATAATATATTTATTTCATATGTAGAATATAAATGAAATATTTTTTTATTTATATAGTTATATTTGATTAGTATGATTCGAGATGTAACAATAAATAGCGATATTTCTTTTAAGATTATCAACTCTAAATGGACAACACACTTATTTATTAATATTAATTCATATACCAAAATTGCTCTATAATCGATGAAGAGTAGAATGTCTATGAGTATGATATATGATATATACAGATGTGTTTTCATTGTTCGAAAATAACCATATGAGAAGAAAACTGATGTATTCCGAAATAATGTTTCAAATCTTTATATTTCTTCTAAAAATGTGTGTGTGTGTGTGTGTGTGTGTGTATTTGCATAACATTCACAGTTCACTTATTAAATAAACGTTCTTTTCAATTCTACGAAAAAATTTCAATTAAATTAGTTTCACAATTCATTTAATAAAAAGAAAAAATAATGAAAAAGAAATTAAAAAAAAAAAAAAATATAAAGTAGTTAAAAATACAAAATATCAAACTATGGCGAACATGATTATCGATGTTATCACTATTATAGTATATGAACTTTGCTTTTCGTTTGATCCTATCATTACTTTCAAGAAACTACGCCTAACTACTTATCGATCCGGTTGCGTTGGAAACGACTAAACGATGAAGAGCATCGATTATACTTAAAACTCGATACAACTTACACCCAAGGAATAGTAATCCATATTCTGTACGTACATACATGCTATACATACATACATACATACATACATACATACATACATACATACATACATACGTACAAGTATACATACATACATTATATATATACATACATCTATACATGTATATAATATATATATCCATGGATACAAATATATATACATACATTTATACATACATATTGTACATTTGTATGTGTGTATGTGTGTGTGTTTATATATTATCAAAAGAATAGGATAGTTCGTGCGATACGATACGATACAACATGATACGATAGGTGAACGCATTCAACCGTCAAAGGATCGCTGACACGTAAATCAATTTTCTTACCGATGTGCCCGAGCAGCGATGCATGGAACGAGCAAACAAAGGTAGAAGACCTCGTTTTCTATCCACCATCCCACACTACATTCTCCCGCGGGAGTTGGAAAAATAAATTTTTCCTTACCCTGCTAGAGAACCTAAGCAGGAAGAACCTTCCTTCTGAATCCTAAGAATGGTTCCCCTCCCAACCTCCATAATCACTCAACCGCGCGAGAAACTATAACGTTTGAAGAAAAAATTGAAACTATTATTTTAACTTTTGAAAACGCAAACCTTCTTTCTTATTTGTTACAGATATATCTCATTTTTCGAAGAAAATGCCGCTGATAATTTTCCTTGAAAAAAAAAAACGAAGTAATAAGAGAACTTTTTGTGCGTCTAGTTTACAAGAAAAAATATAACCAGGCCAAGTTTTAGCACGTAAAATATTTCTCTTCCATTCTCTATCCCCCGCCTATCCATCCTCAGGAAAGAGAAAAACGTTAAGAGAAGCACAAACTCTAGTTTCGTAGGTACGTATCTTTACCGTCCAGAAAAATACACCTGCACAAAGGAATGAAAAAGCAGGACGATTATCTACCTGAACGTATAACGAGTGAGCAAGGAGAATGGAGACGCGTGAGCGTGCACCCGCGAGCAAGCACGCTCAGTTTTATGAGTGGAACTATTTCCAGACTGGCCGGTTCAACGAAACCAATGTTTTAGCTGAAGCGAGAAAGAGAGAGAGAGAGAGAGAGAGAAAGAGAACAGAGCAACAACAACAGCAGTAGTAACAGCAGCAGCACCAGCAACAGCAGCAGCAGCTACGTGCTTTCGTCGCGTTAACACGCTTGGTTTGGTCTCTTTTTAGCAACACACGCTGGCACGTACGATCTACAAACTTAATAATTTCAAGGAAAGCCAACTACCAACGATATCCTAATCCGAAAAGGTTAACAAACCCACTAACTATTTCTCTTTCTCCTGAACGATTGTAGAACATTTTTGGTTACTTAGTCAGTAGGTAGCTTGAATTTTGTTCAAAGGATACATTTAAACGTGTGCTAATTAGAATTAATTTATCATTATAATAATAATATAAATAAAATATAATAAATCATATAATAAATCATTACTACTTTATATATATATATGTATATGTATGTATGTATGTATGTATGCATGTATGTAGGGTGTAACAAAATTATGCAGCACAATTTTTTGAACAGTTTGCTCATATGTAAGGAAGAAAAATAAATAAGTTCTATCAATCTCGGTTCATACTTATTTTTTGTATTATAAGGACTTCCAAGTACAATCTTGGTGTATCCCAATCCGTCGAACTATAAAATAAATGCATAACTGATAGGAATGCATTATTCATTTGAGTACATTGTCTCGTCAGCATAAGAGAACGAATAACACTGACTTAATACGTAAAACTCCAGTAACAGTTAACTAGTTTCAAAGTTAGGAAATTTTCAAGCGTGTTCGTAACCTAACGAGACGACGAGTTGAGAACTGTTGTATTCAACCAAGCGATGGACATTTCGAATATTTCACGTAAGGAAATGTCAAGGGAGTTTATCAAATTCGAACGAATAAACAAAATTTTAGCGGATTATAAGGTCATACTTTAAGTCTTATAAAATCAAAAATTAAATATTTTCGGAATTTATTGTCAATAAGAAACTATTTTGTTTTTTCTTCTATACATACGTGAAGTCTATTTCTGTAGTTCGCCATGTAATTTGCTTATGGCTTGTATGATTAGAAAAAAAAATGACCAAAAAAGAAAAAAGAGAAAAAATTGAAACAACTGTTACATTACCATTAATTAATTACATGCTATTAAAGTAATTTTGTTGTAACATTTTCTAATGCTCTCAGCTCTTTCACCGATAATAAATCATAATTCTTAGGATCTTAACAATATCATTTAACATCATCGCATTTAGATAAAACTAATTCGTTACACAAATTCTACCGTGAAATTCAACAAGATCACGCTCGTACTCATTCATTCGTGTCTTTATCGTAATTTCTTTTTTTTTTTCCTTTTTCTTTTTTCTTTCTTTATTTTTTAGATGAACAACGGAAACAGGAAATATCCAAGGATACTCGAAAATCATTCCGCGCACGTGCTTCGGTAACACTACGGAGTACGAAACGCTACCATAGAATTTTTCTTTTCTCTATTTCTTCCACCTTCTCTCTCTCTCTCTCTCTCTCTCTCTCTCTCTCTTTCTCTCCCTCTCTCTCTCTCTCTCTCTCTCCTTCTCTCCCTCCCTCCCTCCCCCCTCTCCACTTCTCTCTCGCTCTCTCTTTTTCTATGGTCGATCGATAAAGTGAACTTGCTGCTCGAGGAGAGGAGGAAGGACGGACCGACCGAGCAGAAATGCGGAGGACCGCGATACCAGTGCGATGGAGAAGAAAAAGAAAATAAAACACGAATCCTACTGGCAGTCCAACGTGAAAACCACGCGAGTTTAGTTCCTTTCAAAACTGGCTGCTACGAAAACTGTTTCCAGCTCTGCCTCGAGAATGTAAACAATAACGACGAAAAAGGGGAAAAAAGATAAATAAAAAGAAAACCAGCATCGAAATATTTTCGCAAAGCCTTCTTCCATCGTCCACGTTAAAAATATCGATAACTCCGAACGAATTCTTACGAAGATTATGATGCATTTATTTCAAAACTACAAAATAATCTAAAAAAGAAATCAAATAAATATCATAAATATTCAAGGTTCTTAATTTGAAACATTCCTTCGAAGTTTCTACTCTCCTATGCATATCTGATTTATAATGAAGTGTTCAATTTTTCAAATGTCCGAATCGAATTAAAATTACTCGTAGTTCTCCGTTGGAAATGTCTGTTTCAAAATTTTTGATATAATTGTTAAGTCAATCTATTCAATCGTCTAGACATACAAGAGAATACGAGAATGTAAACAGTAACAATGACCATCAGAAAAGAAGTAAATAAATAAAAAACAAAAACAGTACCAAAATAATTTCAGCAAGTTTTTCTCATCGACCATGTTAAAAATATTGATAACTCCGAACGAATTCTTACAAAGCTTGCAATATATTTATATTTTCATTTTTATACATAGTGCTTTGCTCGCTTGCTCATACAATGTTAAAACTCGAAGAGTTAAAAGATGCATTATTAATTCGGGTGAATTATCTCTGTCACATATTTTTTGATCGCCAAGAGCTAAGAAATGATAAAAAAGAAAATAAAAATAAAATTAAAAAAAGAAATATCGGAAATTTTCATGGTTCTTAATGGTGATACAATTTTAAATATTCTTTCAAAGTTTCGATTCTCCCGTTGTATATCTAATTTTTTATGAATTGTTCAATTTTTTAAATGCCCGGATCGAACTGAAATTTTCTCATATATCCTCGTTGGAAGTGTCTGTATTCTCATTTTTTATACAATTTTTGAATCAATCAATTCAACTGTAGGCGTCTAGACGATACTAATCTACACACCAACATAGAACGACACACACACAAAATACACATTTAAATTTATATATGATATCCAAAAGAATTTTTAAGTATCCATGAATTTTCTGTAGCCAGGTCCTGCATGTTAGCTCACAATATTATCTTTCTTAAAAAAAAAAAAAAAAAAAAAAAAACGAGGAGGACATACATACATAAGAAATGAAATATCAAACAACGAACGAAAAAAAAAAAAGAAATGAATTCTCTTCTAGCACAATCATCATAAGAAATGCTTATTTAAAAAGCGCGCTTCGTTTATTCGTCCCAACCATTCGTCGACTTGGGATACTCCTTAAATCATATTGCTCTTTGCTGAAAGCTACGAGGGAGGAAAACGATCGAGCGAGAGAAAACGAAAGTTTTCTGACGATACGAGGGTGAGGATGAGGGTGGAGGGTGTGGGGTGGTGTTACTCCCTCAACCGATGAGTCATCTTACAAAAGAACAAGAGAAAGATAGATAGAGCTTCTTCCACCCTCTGATTTTATTTGATTCACCAAATTCGATCCGAAACACGCACTACCCTCAATTTTCCACACGCGCACATACACGTACACGAACATATTCACTTACACTATAACGAGCCGAAAGTAGGAGTAGATCACGTTACCTTTTCACGACGTTATTTTCTCTTGATGAACGAAGATATCATGATTGATATGTTTAAGTATAATATTTACGTGGTATGTATGTACGATCGAACTCTAATTTCGTCTCCATTCATCCCAATTAAAAAGAATCAATGAGTATTTTTACGAGACGTGAAGAAGAATCGTTAATAAATAGAACCGGCCATTGATACGTTTTCATATATTTCTGGAAATAATTTTACCATAATTCATTCTCAATACCGTACATCTATGATACTCATATTGTATGGATAATATTTAAACAATTTAATAAATAATACTTTTCATGGGAAACATTTCCTTCGAAATTTCTGTTAACCACGGAAGTATTTCATCTGATAAGGATTATATGTGGGCGATAAAGTGTTAAATTCATGTAAAAAAAGGGTCGGATATTTTAAGGACTTACAGTACTCTCCGAGATTAATGAAAAATGTCTAATTAACACGTATCACAAAATCAACCCATTAAATGTAAATTAATTTTTATTATTTATCGTGAGTCTCTTGGTAATATATTGAACATACGCATATTCCATTAGTAATATTACATTAGTAATTGTTTTTGCTTATTTTCATAATAAACTTATCCTAACGATCTAGAATTAATATATTTCTAAGTAAATTTATCTGCCTATATTCAATATGATACCAAGAAACTCGCTTATCATATCGGACAGTTATAAATAATGACAGTTAATTTACATGAAAAGGATTGATTTTAGGACCCATATTTATTAGACATTTTTTATCAATTTTATTAACAATACGTTGTCAAGAGACTCACTTACGATATCGAACGTTCAAAAATAATAAAAATAAATTATTTCCAAATGGTTGATTTTAGGACTCATGTTTATTAGACATTTTTTATTCATTTCGGGGAATACTATGAGCCCTTAAAATATCGGGCTTTTCTTTACCACCCAACCTATATATATATATATATATAAATATATATATATATATATATATAAATATATATATATATATATATATATATATATATATCTTGGTAGGAAAAATATTTTAAATATATAAAATAATATATTCTATTTCAATTTGTTATAGAAAACATTATTCGAACTTTTTCGACAGAATTTCTAACAATACTGTTGTTTAAATCAATTTATTTAGATATAAAAAAAATATTACTGTTTATGTATTATAACATATTTATTTCATGTGTAGAATATAAATGAAAGATTTTCTCATTTATATCCTTATATTTGATTAGTATTATTCGAAGTATAACAATATATAGCAATAATTCTTTCAACATTGTCAACCCTAAATGGATGGTACACTTGTTTATTAATATTAAGTGTGATATATGTATATATTAATATTCATACATGTGTGTTCATTGTTCGAAAATAATAATATGAGAAGAAAACTGACGTATTCATAAATAAATTATATTGGATGAAATACGTAGAATAGAAAGAATTTTTTCGAAATAGATTAATGGCTCAATAAATTTTTATCCAAGTTTCAAATCTTTATATTTCTTCTTCTAAAATATATGTATATATATATATATATATTTACCTAACATTATTAACAGTCCACTTTTAAACAAATGTTCCTCTTAATGCTACGAAAAAAATAAAGACAATAATTTTTGTCTTAATCATTTTTTGCTTCTTACTACTTTGTATAGAATAATATAAAGAAACAAAAATAATAAACCTGTGAATCTTTTACGAAGACAAAGTCGTTACTATCACTTGACTAATCCCAAAAGAGCCTGCCGAAAATTTCTCTCTGCTCTTTTCGACGAAGAAGACGATAAAACTTTCATACCCTTGCACTTTATAGCCCCACGACGTCTCTTGGAGCACGATCTAAGCGTGGGCGGAGGGGGTGGGATTTCGGGGATGGAGGAGAAGGAGGTGAAGGGTGGTAAAAAATTCGACGTTTCTTAGGTATGATGATTCACGGTCTGACAAAAGAGGGCTGAGAGTGTCTGTCTCCCTAGTTTTCAACCCTGCGATATGATTTAGTCTGGTAAACAAGTAAAAGATAAAGATGATAAAGATGAACGGAGAAAAAGATAAGTGCTAGATACTCTCTTTCTGACTCTACACTTTTTCTCTTGGTCTACCATCATTCCCCATCAAATCCCCTTTCACAAATATAAAGAGAGAATCAAAAAATAAAAGAAAGGGAAAAAATAAATAAACGACAAAAGATGTCATCCGTGATTTTTCACGCGGTACGATACCAAATCAACGCAGGGAGCACGTTCGGTAAACTACACGTTATGAATAAGAATTGGAATGGTGCGTATTACAAAAATAAAAAATAAAATAAGAGAGAGAGAAGAAAGTAAAAAATAGTATCACACAAAGTAATAATACATTATTCTATATTAGTTGTGTTTAAAAATATATAGGTATGTAAAAATATTAGATATTAATTTATATCTAATTAATAAAGCAGTTATAATGCAAGTTGATAATATTTTAATAAATGTTTATAGTAATTTCTAATTAATAAAACTATCCTAACATATGTTGATAATATTTCAATAAATATTTACATTAAATCTTCGAGTTTTAATTATGAATAATAATAATAATAATAATAATTAATAAAATTATATTGTATTTTATAGGTACATGTACAAAATGAAACAATAAATTCTTTTATATTTTTATGATATAATATGTACAACATTTTTAATATAAAACTTTTAAAATATATATAAGAGATATTAAGTAAAAATATTAACTTATATCACGCACACCCACATACATAAACACACCATATTGTGATAGTATTTTAATAAATATTTAATTAAATTTTTGGAATCTATATATGCGAAGGATATATAGATAACACGATCTAATTCAAAGTTTTTTGAAACGTTTAAAAAAATTTCAAAAATTTGTATAGATTAGAGATTAGAGATCACACATAATGAAAAGAGATATCGAAAGCACGCCTATTTATCATTGATTCGTAAACCATAAACTCTAGGAATTTATCTATCCCATTAAAATTCTTATAAATACAAGTTGGCACCTGTTATAAATATCGCTTTTTCAGTTTACACGAAAACGAATTATGAAAATTTCAACAGAAATATCCGTTAACAAGTACTTACTTATCGAAACACAACACTTGTTTACCATTAATTTACATTCATCCGAGTATTCAGAATCAATTTAATCTATTATCAAAATCTTTTTTAATTCACTCAACAGAGAATTTGTTGAATGAAATGCTAGAAATGAATACTTTCATATGCTGTTTATTAGGAGAAATATGTTCTAATTTCATCTATTTTCGCCATTTTGCCTAATCAAGTATAGTATAATGTTTATACAATGTATTATTAGATTATATTAAATAATACTTTATTGCTTTGAAAGTTTTTATTAAAATTTTCTTGTTTAATATTTATTTGTATTATTTGATTAATATTTATATTTACTTGTTTAATATTAATTAAATATACTTGTTTAATATTTATTTATTTGCCATAATATTTATGCACGCACACACGCACGCACAATTTACTGTTATTATCGAATTTAATTTAAACCACTTACAAGGGAAATCACATAAATTGTTTTAGCCGATTTCAATGAGCTTGATATATGTTGTAGTAAGTATCCACCCTCCCATTAATCACAGGTAACAGCCATTTGCTCTAACACTCAAGCATTCGCGTGAAAAATTAGTTTAAACTTTCCGTGTACATTATGTACCGATGCGTAACGACGTTTACTAAAGTAGCAGTCGTAACCGTGAGTAAAGTTAACTCGACTAGAGTGTTTAAACTTTTGCGCGTTTATATTTTTCCTTTTCTTTTTTTCTTTTTGTTTCTTTACATAATCCACGTTAACACGGGGAATGTGACGTATTATGAACAAGAAAATTATTATTTAATTGTTAAACATATTAAAAGATGATCAACACATTTAACAATAAGTTAAAGCGCGTAATAAAAACAAATTTCAAATCAATATTAAACAAACTTTAAAATTAATAATAAAATTATATAAAGAATATTATTTTTACATAGGTACATATAATAAGTACATTTATATAGGTACATAGATGTTACAATTCGTCTTTGATATATATCTCGGAAATTTCGAAACTGTTACATACTTTAGGATGATAATTATTACAAAAAACATTTAAAACACAATGCTAATTTTCAATGTATGTATGTCGTTTATATATGTTTGTCTTTTCGTTTGCTTATAACTCTGATGCTTTTACACGCACAATATTTTTTTTCAATATCATAATTAGAGAAACAAACATCGTTAACACTTACAATTAGAGATAGTGGTTTATCATCTATATATTTCGTCATAATTTATACCATCAATATAAATTATTTTTATAACGTAGTCATAAAAATTCATTCATTAACATCACGTTTACTTGTGATTTTCTATATTTAAACAAATGATTTTATACGGACGGGATCGTGTTATCACTAATTATTTCTTTTTATTCTTTTCGATAAAACGGACGTATATTGCAATCGTTTGATAAAATTTGTAATCTGACGATAAAAATAAACATCGCAAAACTGATAAAGTATAAAAACTATTATAATTTAAAAAAAGATAGGAAAAATAGTTTACATGATATCACTTATTTATATACAGTACAATATTCATTATACGGCATTTCAATATGTATTATATTTTCTAAATTAAAATCGAATGTGATGGCATTTTATTTGCATTTTAACATTATTTTGCTCCTTCTAGAATTTCATCGAATGATGACATATTCTTTCCAACTTACAAATCTTTTAACTTTTCTCTATCTGATCTTTGCATTTGAATTTGATCTATCTAACTTCTGCTGGCAGAGAATCAAACATTGTTGTATAATTCTTGTTGTTATTTAATAATGAAAATCAAAAACAGTATATTATCGATACATAGATTTTTAAAATGTTAAATTCTAATATATATATATTTTTAAGTTTTACCTGCTCTATACATTTTCTTGCATCTTTGAAATATTCATTTGTTTGTATTTTTATCTGCCTGTATTTATCGATTTGTATTCCATCCTGCATTATATCTTCCTTCCACGAATGCAACATTCGTACATTTTTCATAGAGCCGAAGTCTTTTACTTATAAAGTTTTTATGTTCCATTTAGAATGCATCTGCTTTAAAGCAACATATTATTATGCCAATGGAACATTATCATAAGATCGTTGCATTCTCTCATGAAGCTGGAAATCTAAATCTCCAAATTTGCTAATCTTGTCGCTAAACTTTTATTACAATTAACACAATTATCGCAATAATTACAATTATATTTATAATAAGAGTTATTTTAATGTTCGCTGAGAAAAAAAGGTACCAAAGGTATTAGCAACACGTTCAGAACATGTCTTTTTATATTCGTTTTTTATTATCATTGTTAGCAATTCATTTTATTATCTTCTACTATTTTATTTATGATATCATTTTATTATCAATGTCTACTTCTTCGGTTGATTATTATTTATTTATACTTTAGCATTGTAAAAAAGATAACAAACCTTTTTTTTCAATCCATCGCGATAATAGCGACGGATATTTCATTCAATGATGTATCAGTGTTGATATTTTTGCCTTCAAGCAATCACAATATAACTGAGAGTTTGTCAAAATTTCTTTTTCTGCCGCTTCTCCTTTCCATTTCCGAGATGAATTATGAAAAATTTGTATTCGTAATGAATCCTGCATTTTTTTCTTTACTTTTATATTAATGCAACAATAATACTGTACACGACACATCATACGACGCAAACTCTGGCTACAGCTCGAATTGAACGATAATACCTAACGGCTAATGTTCAAACTGTCTGGAAATAGTTCTCGCACTTAAATAGGCTTACTGACCCAAAAACTAATCCTCTTCTCGAAAAAATAATTTTATAAGAGATCGTTAGTAACTGGTCGTACAATGATATTGTGATAGAGATTATTGCAGTATAGAAATAACAATTTCTACGAAAATTAACAAATTTCTAATATTTATAAGTTTTTCAAAGCATATATACATACATATTATGACGAATAAATAAATATTAACTAAGTATATTTAATTAATTAATAAAAACTTATTGTTGTACATGTTAATTCATTTTTTTAAAGAGATTTACAAGTTAAATTTGCAAATTTTCTTCCTTGAAATATATATATATATATATATATATATATATATATATATATATATATATATAATCTGAATGCACAAAAGTTTAAACGTAATCGAGTCGATTTCGCTCTTGGCTATGATTGCTACTTCAATAAATGTCATTAGGCATCCATAACATAAACGAAAAGTTTAAATTAATATTTTTTGAAGTAATGCTTGTGTGTTAGGCAAATGATATTACCTTTGATTAATAGGAGGATAGTACTATAATATATATATATTCATGTCGGCCAGAAATCAGCCAGAAAAATTTATATACTTTACCTTGTTTGTATAGAAAGTATAATTGTACTATAATTATAGTATATTAAATACGATTTATATTTAAAAATTACAAAATTACAAACATTATAAAACTGATTAAGTTTGTGACGATACAATAAAATAAACATTAACAAATATTGAAAGCACCTGATTTTAAAATTACACAAAAATTACACTTTTTAGAAGATTAAAAGCGAAGGATCTTTTAAAAACATATGGGAAAAAAAAGAAAGAAACAGAAATTTATTCCTTAAATATAAATTTTGTTGAAATGTTAGATACATATAGAAACTTAAAAAAAAATTGGTTACACAAAAATATTTTTATTTGACAGTATTTTCCTTTAAGGATGTTCTCTGAGTAAATATTTAATCAGAAAATTTCAAAAATTGACGTAGTTCAAGTCGTTTGAAGTCGAGTTTACCAAGTACGGAATAATATGCACTTAAAATGCCAGTTTCTCAAAGCTATGTTTTCCAAATCGATGCAAATGATATTTTGTGAAGTACTGCGCCAACTTGAATGAAATTTGAGAGAGTTATTTCTTCTATCATTATTTAATCTTTTTCAATCATACGTAAATTTTTTTAAGAGCCACAGTTTTTTTTCAATCATTAAAAAACTATTAACATTTTTTATCAAAAATCGCATATTAAATTCAATCACTCATATTTAGTTATTAAATGAAAATATAATATTATACGAAAATCGTTTGCGTGAAGAACTGGTTTTTTTTCTTTTTTTTAATTGGAGAAAAGTAGTTGAGGTTCTAGATTTTTCTTCTTTCAATTTTTAATAACTTCAACAGAATAATAAATTGTTTTAATCTCTATTTTGAAAATCGTGTTTCAAAATACTACCATACTAGACACAAATGTAATGATATTTTATTAATGAAAAAATTACATACGGAAAAGAAAAAAATAATCATAAAAATTGTTTTTGCTATTATTATTATTATTATTTTGTTTTTTTTCTGTTTTTTATTTTACGATCATCCAACTGTAAAAAACCTCTCACCCCTCTCCCCTCTTTCCCGTTCAAGTTCGCGTTCGTATTAATATCAAGATTATTGATCGAACGAGTCGAAACAATGGGTAAAAATTCTTTCGAACGTGAAATAAGTATGGACGAAAAAAAATAAAAAAAGAAAATAAATAATAATAAAAGGCACTACACACCGTCGTATCATCGATAGGAGTTTTATCGGGACCCGATCTATCTCTCGTATTAACTATAAAACTAGAGAAGAACGATAGAACCGACTGGTTCGGAATGCAGTTTCTCTATAGAAACGTCTATACGTAGAGCACGCCACGAATACAGCTGGTGTATCGTGCATCGAAGCGTATCCGGAAACGGAACGAGATCTCTCGGTGGTCCATGAGACTCGTAAATTCAACGAGAAGCTTCTGCAGGAATAAAGCTAGCCGTTAGCTGTAGAAGACAGTAGGTTAGACTGGGCTGGTTGGCTAACAACAGCATGTAGATATATGTGTGTAGATGCACACGCATTTATAGGAACGCGGAGTGAACGAGCGTAGGTTAGACGTGAGACAGGGTTATTGGTTGAAGTTAACGGAGCTACTGGAGAGAATTATTTTACGTTGACATCGTTAACGTTGCACCTGTGTTCGGCCAACATGATACAACGAAAAAAAAAAGAGAACAAAAATCTTATAATAAATTTTGACCTATCGAATGGATAATACTGGCGGCGACGGCGAATAGGGAAGGGAAGAGATGGTAATGCTTATTAATCTTTTCGTTATCGTGTCCGACATGATCGAGTAAAAGGGAATAAACGTGTAAACGAGAAGGGAACATGAAAATTATTTTCAGCGCGATAAGTTTTGTTCCTGTTTCTTTTTTTTTTTTTTTCAATGCGAAAGTATAAATAAATAATAATCGGACGACGAGATAAACGTTGATAATAAAAAAGAATATAAAGGGGTATGCTAATTCGAATTTTTTACTAATATCTTTTTTCTCATTTTTATTTTTTTTTTTTCGAATAACAATGATTCTTGCTTGTTTCAATTTTTCTATTTTCTTACATGAAATTGATATACAATGCGATAACGAAATAATCGAATTAAAAATGGACATTGATTAGTTATCGATAAACAATCAACGTAACTCATATAACTAAAGAAGAGTTTCTATTCAAACATAAGGATCAAACAAGTGCTGGATACACACATTTGGCGTGCTAATTAAACGACGCCAGATCAGTGTTATCTGCATTCTAGGATCCCCAGACGGAGATCTCTGTACACTGTTTGCAAGCGTACGATTGGCCAGGAGAATAGACAGGAAACCTAACAAGCTTTAACTATATGTTGGCCGTTTAATCGTCGGAGTTATCGCACTATTGGATTGCATTAAGATTGTCTAGTTGGTATTTTGCTGTTATCTCGGTGAATAATGCGAACTTGTATAAGGAACTCTTTCAAACTTATATCTATAAGACAATTTCATCATAAAATACTTATATATAGTTATAAAGAAAAAATCTTTAGTAAGTTGAAACCATTCTTAAAATATCTAATAAATATTTAAAATAATTAACAAGTGAATTGGAAACATATCTTACGCGCTAATCCGAAGATGGACCTATCAGTTGGAATAGACACACGAAAGCATTCAAGCGATGTAGAGAATCCATTGAACGTACCAATACGAAAGCTTGACGCCGCGACATAGTGATCACGGCGTTCCTGGTTAATCGTCAGGAATATGGGATCGCATTAGAACCGTCCCGATGCATTACGACCACACACTAAGAGTAGATTGCCTGGGTTTGGGGTTAGAGCGAACGCTTCGAGGGCTTTCGAATGTTGCTTTACTTGCTTCTCTATATATCTATATCTATCTCTCTCTCACTTTCGTTCTCTCTCTCTCTCTCTCTCTCTCTCTCTCTCTCTTTCTCTCTCTCCGTATGTTTTCTCGTGTCGAATGAGCTTTCTCTTTCTATCCCTATACGTCTCCATCTATCTATCTCTACCCTGTGAATTTCGCTGACACGTTTTCACGCTTCGAATGCTAGGAATGAATATCGTTAAGGTCGGCCGTTTCGGACCGACGGCGAAATTTGTGGGTAGACCTTTCGGTTAAAGCACAGTGCCCTTGGTACGAATAGATAGATAGCTAGCTAGCTAGCTAGCTAACTAACTACTTTTTGGGGAGGGTTAGATAATAGGAGAAAGTGCAGGCTGTATATATGGGGAAGGAAGAAAATCTAGTCGACTTGGTAGAACTATAGTCGTATAAGACACGTTAATGAATATAAACGTTCTCACCATCTACCTACAGTTTCGTTGGAATTCAGAGCCGAGATCAACCAAGCTGCGGGCAATTTATTTTCATCGACTGGCCAATTTCTCCATAAAAAATAAGAAATAAATAAAAAAAAGAAGAAGATGCTTTATTTTCTTTCCTTATTAAACCATGAGATAGATATAATATGTTAGATAATAAGTTCGTATTCTCTCTTTCTTTCTCTGTTCTTTTTATTTTATTATTCTTTTTATTTATTCTGTAATTAATATTATGCCTAACATTATTTGCATTATTTTACCACTTTTAATCTCTTTCTCTTTACATTTTCTAGAAGAGAAGAAATATTGTTCATCTTTAATTTTTTAATTTTTAATTTTTTCTTCTTTTTTACAATAGTTCTGTCTAAGTCATTAGCTAAAATACCTTCGAGCACGATGAACTGAGTATTAATTAATTCAAAGCTTTTTCTTAATCTGTCAAAAAGACTTATGTTTTCTTTTCTTTATTTAAGCATTAGATAATTATACAGCTTCTATATTAATAACTTTTATTAATTCCATTTTTCTACTTTTTTTTTTTAAGAATAGTAATTATTTTTTAAACAGATCTTCCATTTCTTTCTTTTTTCTTAATTTGTAGTAGCATGAACGTGCTGAAATTATTAAAGACAAGCTAAATACTCCGCCTAGTGTTAATTTAAAATTCTCTCTATCTATATATCAATCTATCTATCTCTTTCTATCTTCATATTTCTCTCTTTTTCATTTATCGCGCTTCGAGAGCGTCAGAGATTTTTCACATCACATTCCTAAAACACACCGAGCTTTTTTCACGCGTAAAATACAAACAAATATGACATGTACGCAGCTTGGCATACGTTACAAGCTTGAGTCACAACGATTATTATAATCTTCTTCCGCGAAATAAATGTAAAAAGAATGCGAAAATATACGTCCTCGTAAAAATCATTACCGCTTGTACTATATGTCTCTGTGAATCTTATGCAGTTTTATTTATTCATTCGTAGTTCTTCATTCATTTGAAGGCTTTAAATTGTGATTCTATAGTAAACGAAATGAAATACCGTAGGGAAGTGTCGACCGAGAGTTCTCCATTCCTTTTTTCTTCTTTTGATCTCGTAAAAAGCTCACGAGCTTTCGCTTTCAATGAAATCGGATCTCCCTCGGGCCATTATTCGAAGAAACAAGGAACAGAAAACAAAAAAAAAAAGAAAAAGAGCAAAAAAACATAGTTGTGAACCTAGTATCTCTTTCGTCATTTCTTTCTGCATCTCTCTCTCGAATTATCTGCCAGGTTTTGTTTACTTAAAGAAATTCAGAACGTCCGCGAAATAAAAAAATATCGATTTTCCCCGTCAGATCCATCCTCTTTTCAATCATTATTCGATCGTTATGTTTATGATCGAGCGAGTGGTACCGAATAGATAAATATCGTTGTTCAGAAATTAGTTCTCTTAATCGTTTTTTAAAACGAAAGAAAAAGCGGAGAAAATGAAATAAAATAATATAAATAAATAAATAATAGCAAAAAAATTACAGAAACCGTAACTTCGAAAATTAAAGCAACTCGTCCGATAAAAATTGTAAGAGGAAAATTCCATTACACCACGTTAATTTTTCATTTTCCTTCTGATCCTTTTTATTTATTTTTTTCGTCAATTGAAGATTGAAAAGAAGAGAATTAAAGGCATCTCCAAGAGAGATTATGGCTTAAGAAACTATTATAATTCAAAAAATACAAAAGAACAGAAAGAGATTCTGCAGATACCGTCTCGAACGCGTACACAAAAGGAAAAGCTAAATAGACGTCTATCTTCGAAAGGTAAATATGGTCTTTTACTTCACCATTATGGAGCTCTGTACAATGTGACATAATATATTAACTAGAAAATATTTTTTGACGAACGGAACGAAACGATTTTATTTTTTTCCTCTTTATTTTTTACAAACGAAATACCCCAAACGTTCGTCAAAAATGTGACTAAGTTATTGTAAGTTAACTGAGACAAGCACGTAAAATACCAAATAATATGTATATATATGTGTACATATATATATATATATATATATATATGTGTGTGTGTATACACACACACACACACACACACACACACACACATTATTACTGACTATTTATTTATTATTCTATTATACTGACAATTTATTACACAAAATATTTACCATTAATTAACAAAAGTACCGATCGAATAAATAAAAAATGTTTTCCCCTTCCCCTGTATAAAGCTTCTTAATTAAAAAATGTTATAAAACCGTAATCTATCGGGTGGAACAAGATTGTAGTAATAAATAAATCGATAAATTTTTCGGCAAATTGAAATTCAATTGAGAATTTACATTATCGTATACTTCTTTATTCGTCCCTTATCGATAAATCTAGTAAACCGTTCACAATAACTCTCACGATAAATGGACGACAATGGTCAATGGACACCGAACGAAGTTGTTGCCGTTCTCACCCTTTCTTCGTTGTCGTTGTCATTGTCATTGCGTTGTCGTTGTCGTTGTCGTTGTCGTTGTCATTGTTGTCGTTGTCGTTGCGTTGTCGTTGTCGTTGTCGTTGTCGTTGTCGTTGTCGTTGTCGTTGTCGTTGTCGTTGTCGTTGTCGTTGTCGTTGTCGTTGTCGTTGTCGTTGTCCCACCATCTCTGTGCACCCTCCGTTTCGAAGTAAGCGTCTAAACCTTCGGCATCATCCCCTTTCCAAACTCACCACCCTCTCTCACCATTTCAATCAATATAGCCACGTTGCCGTGTAGAGTACTAAAACGGCGGGAATGTAAAGCTGGCAGTAGTGGCACGGTCAAGATATATCTGCCGCCATTTCTATCCGGAATTCTCTTGTAAACTCCGAAAGATTCTCCCTCTCTCTCTCTCTCTCTCTCTCTCTCTCTCTCTCTCTCTCTCTCTTTCTCTCTCTCTTTTTCTCTTTAGGCTCGCGTGCGCAATAATCTACTATATTCTCTGTTTCTCTTACTCTCTTTCTCATGATGCTAACCATGAAATATAGACTTCGAAATGCATGAAACGTATCTTCTCGAGTTCCACCCGAGCTACATAAATTTATATTCCTAACAACATTAAAGAAAACTCACTGAGATTTAAACTAATCACTGCAAAAAGATATTCCATCGTTCTTACTCGTATTGTTTGAAATAGTCCGATTAATTAAATTGTAGAAGGGTAAAATCGATTAAAAATGATTGACGCCAATTTGTTTCTACTACGATCCGACTTATTCTCTCAAAGAATCTAATCATGAAATTTATTTGATAATCTGATTGAAATACTTAGACATCGAAAGCTATTTGCGATGGAGGCTCAATAGAGACTTTCATGGGATCAATAAATTATCTTCTTCCGAGAGTTTAAATTGTCCCTACGAAGTTCCTATCGATAAAACTTAACTGATCGCTTATCTCTCTCTCTCTCTCTCTCTCTCTCTCTCTCCCCCTCTCTCTCTCTCTCTCTCCCTCTCTCTCCGTCGCTCTCTTCTACGATCAATTTATCTTGTCTATAGAAACCGTAAACGTAAGCCACATAAGCCTCGGACGATGTCGGATCGAAGAGATACGAGAATATGGCTACGCTAATCGCACCCTCGAACAGAGGAGAGCACAATGCCGTCGCTTCAATTTATCGTCGCTTATACCCCTCTCCCCCTTCCTCAAAGAACCAACGTAATTCTCTAATTACGCTCCGATAAGTAATCTCTTATTATTGGTAGACACTACTTAACCTCGTTTCGATCGTTCGCGAATACTCATGACATCTTTTCGTTTAAAAATAAATACGCAAATTCGTATTATACAATTCCCACTTCATTAGTCCATCTTAAAATTTATAAAAAAAAAAAAAGAATAATAAAATAAACCATTAGACTATGCTAATATCGGGTAAAGTAAATACAGGATGTATTATTATTCGTGTACGTTTGTATATTTTCTTTTCTTTTTTTTGAATTTGAAACGTGACTCACATCGAAACGTATATCACTAGCTGTATCGATCCTGTTGGTGGTCTAATCGTCTATCTCTTTCTCTCTTTCACGTACAACGACGATGCACGATAATGGGTTTGCCGAGTAATCCACTAATTGATTTCAATATTCCTCTGCACAAGGAGACAACTCGTAGTCAGTTTCGTGGTTTGCACGTCAGTCCTACGAGCATTCCATTAGATGAAATCTTAACACATACACAGATATATACGCACATACTCGTCTCTCTTCCTCCCTCCCCCTTCTTCCCATCCTCTCTTCCTTCCTTTTCTGCGAAAGACCATATTGTCAGTGTCGTTCACCTAGAGGATATAATTACGCGATGTAGGCCTAATGTATAAAGCAGTATTTCACATGCCGACAGAGCTTGCAAGCTCATTCACTCTCTTGCACAGATAAACGTACACACACATAAATATACGCATACAAATAAACATGTACACACGTATGCACACAACGACTCCTGCAGCTTAGGAAATTGTTCAATTTCGGGATCAAACGATGAATCAATACTCTAAAATGCATTTTGGAAATCTACCATGTGTTAACTCTTCGCATAGGCCACCATAAATAATTGGATTGCTTTAGAAATTAACCGATGCTTAATTCTATTTGAAAGTATTTCCCAAAAAAGGGAAAAAAGAAAAAGGATTGTCACGCGTTTCGTTAGTTAAAAAGGAGTCATATTGATATCAGGCATTACGCTATCAGGACCATGTTATATCAATTTTTGCTGATTGATTAAAATCGTATCGTTATTGTTAAAAACTTCATTAGTATTAAAAATATTAATACTCTTGTATTAATTATTTTCACACGAATTTATAGGTTTATTTTGTTTTGAATAATTAATTCGGTATTATTTATATTACAATGTAAACGTATAAAATTCGAGTATTGGTTATAATAAGTATTAATTTGTAATTAAGTATAATATGTAATTACTTAATACATACTTAATACATTTCCATTAATTGTTGAATACAATACTTCTAACTTTACGTTATTATCCAGTTATTTGAAGCAATCAAATTTTTTTTTCGGTGACATTCAACTTATAGTTATAATTTTTAAAAATTGAAATGAAATTTGAAAAATTTATAAAATAACGTCGATCATTAGTAACCATTATAACCACACTGAAAATATAAATAACGGTTATGACTGATCATCATAGCAGTCAACGTGTTAATAATAAGTTTTCTAATCATGAAATGTACTCAAACAAAATTTTTTAAATATATATATATATATATATATATATATATATATATATATAACCCTTATCTATTTATATAAATATACCGTCTGCTATGTCACGTAGCAAAATCAAAGCAATACCTTATGACAAAGTCATGTAAAACGGTAATACCAACTAATACATATTAGCGATAAGATGGTTTAGGACTTGTCATCCGATTGGCGTGGGTCTCCAAACGGTTCCCTTTAATCTTTCCCACGAATTATGCATCGATAGAACGTCTCTCGGATTCGTGATTACCTAATGAAACGTACCTGGTGCAATATAGCCATACTGATATACAGGGTGGAACCATTTAGACGGGACTATCTTCGATCTTAAATATTTTCACTTTTTATTGCTGTACGATACCATTCGTTCCTTTTCACAATTACAGAAAGCAAATTAAAACTATCTTCTCGATTATAAATATTCCATCTAGTAAATGTGTATTTCCTTCTTTTTTTATTCTTTGAAATAAAGAAAATAGAAAAAGACAGAAAAAGTACTTCTTCCAAATGTCGAAAATTCGTAGCATAGGAATACACTGAATGAATTAAAATGAAACAAGAAGAGAAGGATAGGTCACGATGCAGCTCGTTGGAGACGAATGGACACATTTCTCTCTCTCTCTCTTTCTCTCTTTCTCTCTCATTCTCTTCTTTTTAAGCTACCATCGATCCATATTTCCTAAGTGGCTTCCGTCAAAAATTCCTACAAACGAATTTTATTTCGTTTTCCGTCTGGCTGCGTTTTTTTGCATGGATGTATAAATTCGACGAGGAAAATAAAAAAAAATGATAATAAAAAAATACAAAGAAACGAAGAAGAACAAGATGAAATAATGTAATAACGTTCGTGATATCCATAATTATATTTAACGTACTGTTATCACTAACAATGTGGAACATTGATTGATTGTCATGTAAACGCCATAAATGTTATTAATGAAGAAATATTATGTTAGAAAATGTTTACACGACGAAAGTCGAAAAATTTCTATTTAAACATTTTGTTATATTATAATTAATAATAATATTAATTTTTATTATTGATCGAAATGAAACTCTATTAATTTAGATTTTTTCCGTTTTCTTTTCAAGAAAATGATCAAAATAAAAACTTCATTTTATTAATGATACATGTAATCCGTACCGTTGAAAAAAATTCAGTTTGATTTCCGTTAGATCTTTACGTGAAACGAAACAAACATATGTAAGTTAAAAATGATAAGGATTTGAATAACTATTATATTAAGCTGTTTTCTTTTTTCGTCGTAAATAACATCTATAATTCCCTTGCTTTTAATTCATGACTCTTGGAACACCCTGTATATACACGCACATCCATACACACCCCCATACACACACACTCGCGTGCGCACACATACACCTGATGTAATACGTTAAATTATATACGTTGAAATAATACGTATGAATAAATATATATATCATTTATGTGTCTATAAATACATGTATATGTATGTAATTCGATAGGTAAGATGTCTAAAGATTAGATGATTTTCAGAAATTAAAGGAAGATAGAGAAAGAAAATAATAATAAAAATAATAATAATAATGATGATGATGATGATGATGATGATGATGATGATGATGATGATGATGATGATGATGATGATGATGATGATGATGATGATGATGATGATGATGATGATGATGATGATGATGATGATGATGATGATGATGATGATGATGATGATGATAAAATTAACTTATATGAAAGTGACGAATATCTCGCTGATAACGAGAGAATATTCGACTAACTCCATTATCCATTAACCATTCCGTTGCCTCAGTAATTACCTATCGAGGAATTTCTCGAGTTATACGTCAAAGGTAGACGACAACGTATTTTCTAGTTGGTTGAAGGGCGACGATAATGTTCGATACTCGCCCTTATTGCTGCCAGGTCTCCCGTAGGGCGACGTCGTGTTCAGAACACCCTCGGAACTACTTCGAGGGTTAGCACACTGCTTCTTAGAAAGGAAGGTTTCCTAACAGAACGATTAGATTCTAAGCGGTGATTGGTTGGTAAGAAAGTTGAAAAGAGGAAAAAAAGAAGTGTCACGGTATTTTCTTCAATTTCTTCGTATAGCGAGTTTGAGTAAGAAGAAAAATGAAAAAAAAAAAGAAAAGAGAGAAAAACAATATTTCCTTAAAAATAAAACTTTCGTCGTTTCGATACTAACGAATAGAATGTTTAAACGATAAATTTGTCCATCATTACAAAAAAAGACGCGCGCTTTTGTGTGTGTGTAAAACATTACAGGAAATCGTGGATAAAATTCAATTGCAAATATCCATCGAAATTTAAAACCAACGATGGATCACTAGTAATGAAATTTCAAGATTATTCCGAATAGTTGTAAAAAAATTCAGAAAACTAAAGAAAGGGAAGGTATAATTGCCAGGTGGAAGGGTCGTAAGTAAAGGGTGAATTTCGAAGAAGAGAAGAAAGAGGAGGAGAAAGTAGAGGTTGCTCATGAAACAGGAAGCAGCATAAGAATGATGTAAGCAAAGGCATCGAGTCTTTTCTCTCTCTCTCTCTCTCTCTCTCTCTCTCTCTCTCTCTCTTTCTTTCTTTCTTTTATTCTCGTTTCTTCGTTGAATTCATTAAAAGGTATAAGTTTTCATGTTTTAACGACAGTAAGGGAACATTTATAGCAACCCATTCGCATAATGTCATCTCATTATGTAAATTACACCGTACGCTAATGCTCGCTAATTACGTTCTCGAAAAACTTAATGTATTGATATCTGACCCATAGCTTAATACAACATAAGAACAACATAAATAATAATTGATTGGAAATTAGAACGAACCAAGCGAGATAAAAGCAGTGAGCTAAGAAGAAATGAGAAAAATGAAAGAAAAAGAAAAAAGGAAAGGGGAGTAACGTATCCGCGAAAAGAAATCCTATATTTACGTGGGGAGCAAAGGTATTTCTGTTTCGCAAAGAACGCTTTAAAGCAAATAATTCCATCTCAAGAATAGTATTTCACCGTCGACGCGTCAGAAACGATGACTTCGACTAGTTGCTTGAAATGCGAAGCGCGAGACTAACTCGTGACAAAGGCATAATCGAAAACCGATAATGTCTCTTATAATATATACGCCGTAAAAGAAAACGGCGTCTATTATCGGAAAACGTATATGGCTTATCCTTCATTATTAAGCGAAATACTTGAACTTATCGTTTTCTCCAAAAATTATGTAAATGTATTACACCGCAGAATTATTTATCCCACGAATACTATCTTTTATAGTCGGTGAAATTTCAATTCATGCGAATATTCGTTTAATATCTATTATTTGATAAACGTATGAAGATTGCCAACATTTATTTATTACCTCTTCTCTTTTTTTTAAATATTTATTCGGACTATTAATAATATAAAATAAGGTTACTTGCAAAATGGATCAATAATCTTGCGTATTTTGTTAGAAACGTTAAATAAATAATGAATTTCGTGGATTTATTAAAAATAAAAAAATATAGGTGATACGCTTTATATCGTGTTAAACACAAAATAAAAAGAGAAGTCGAAATTTCTAGCCAAAAAGGCATGATATAACGCGAACTATTTAAATCGATAATGTTTATTCAAAATAAACTATTGTTATTTTTCGTCAAAATAATGAATTTCATATTGGATATTGTGAAATTTGTAATAAAAAAAAATTTATTTGAAAAACAACGTTTACTCGTACTACTTTTTGATACTAGTAGTACCTCCTTCTCTTTATTTATTTTTTCTTTTTTTTTCTTTCTTTCTTCCTTCCTTCCTTCCTATCGGTTCTTCTCTCTTGTTTTTGGTTTCTTTCTTCCTCTAATGTTCAGAGACCGATCACTAGCGGTTTACGAAGGCAAGCCAGCGTGTAATCCACGACGAAAGTTTATAAACGGCGCACGCGAACGGGCCGACAGCGCCTCCGCAAAAATCGATAACGCGTTGCCCACTGTTACTTCTCCCTCCCTGCCTCTCTCTCTCTCTCTCTCTCTCTCTCTCTCTTTCTCTTTCTCTGTTTCTCTCGCTGATAAAACGTGCAACAGCGTAATATCCATACGCATCCACTGAAATTCCTATAGGTTAGAAAGAGAGAAAGGAAGAGGGAGAAGGAGACTGAGAGAGAGAGAGAGAGAGAGAGAGAGAGAGAAACAGACAGACAGAAAAATAGACAGAGAGAGAAATGAATCGTACATATTAATCGAGTCGGAGAACAAGCAATAGTGAAACGATTTTTCTTCCACTTTTCTTTTTCACTCACATACATAATCGCTATTTTGCGTTTTCATACTATTAAACTAATCAGAGAATGATTTCCACAAGAATTTGTATAATTCCACAAAGATTAGATTAATTTAAAACGTAACAATAGTATTGTCATAATCTATCATACGAATAGAAATAATTTACGATACGTTATCGATTCATCGATCCTACTTAAAAGATGATAAATCTACTTTAATCTTTGAAATCTATCGTAAAAAAAGGAAAAGAAAATAATAAGAAAAGAAAATTCAATCGAAAGTTTCGTGGTTTTAATTTAATATTAAATTAAAACGATGAGAATTAATTTTTAATACGATTTAATTTTTATAATGATTGCCAATGATATCGCGATAGTTAGAAGAAATAATTTTAATAGACTTTCTTCATACTGTTCATTCACGTCTTCACATCGAAGAAATAGATAACATTTAATCGATGTGAATGATGCAGCCTTCGAAAGAGATTTAATTTAATTTAATTCTTTATTTGAAATTAAATTATTTCGTTATGCTTATCGGGCATTATATTAACTTGAGTGCATAATTATTATTTAATATTGAAATTCAATTTGAATTTAATTTCATTAATAATTTTTCCCCCCTGAAAGTAATTTCTTATGGTCTTGCTCTTGATCGATTATTTTAATATTATTGGAGTATTATAAAAGTTTTCTATAAAAAAAGATAAAGAAAGAAAGAAAAAAATGAGAGGGGAAGTCAAACAAAAATTCTTCTCTTTCTCATTTTCCAAAAAAAAAATTTTTAATTCGCAAGTCAAAGATCGTACGTGCCGATATGATCCAGTGAAACTTAATAATCCGGAGCGAAAACGGTTCTTCTTCCTTTCTCGACAGAATTAATTTCAGACGGGAATATTAATGCCTTTACGAACGCAATTAGTTTTGCGGACGGGCTTCGTCGTTGAGGAAGAGAAGACCACGAAGAGAGACCACCGTTCGATCCCTTTTCTCCCTTCTCCTCTTTTCAAACCTAGCCGGTTCCGGACGAAGGAACATTTTGAAAGTCGAGTGGGTAAGTGGGGTGGATTATCGAAACGTCGCCAGACAAACGTGACCATCTAGGATTAAAACGTTGACGAAGGACGTAATACACACAGGATGGTGTTAAAACGTTCAAACGTACGAAATAATATCGGTCTTTTTCTAGACCTCTAATATCTAATATTAATTATAACAGATTTCTTATTCCATATAATTTATATTAGAAAACGAGAGAAAATCCCGTTGCTATCTAAATTTCCAAACTTCGGTGTTCTATTAGACGTTCGTTCAATGATAATAGTTGATAACACAAGATGCTTGTTCTTTTAAAGGGTTCTCAATCAGCGCTCGTTAAAAATGCATTCGTAAATAATTTACTACCAATGGTACACATTGCCAATTGTTTCTACTAGTCATTTATAGAACTTTCTACGTAAATCCTGAATATCGTAGTATGTCGGGATAACAAAATATCGTAAGTCGGAATAACAAAAATCCAAAAGATAAATTAAAAAATCAAACGATTTATATGCCATTCGGCTTAATTTTACTTACACTTGAGATGTCTTTTTTCTTTTTTTTTTTTTTTAAGTGGTAACTCAGTGCGGTCACTTCGTGGAAAGGGACATTGCATTTGGAATTATTTAACCCTTTCTCTACGACAGAACTAACCGTGGAGCTTTGTCACATCACTAACAGCTCTGTCGAGAAGAAATGCTTCAATTAATGTATCAAAACGAGAGAATAAGTTATCACGAAATTGCAGAAATTTTAAACTTCACTTTCAAACTGAATTTTAAATTAAACTTTGATCCGTAACGTCTTTTAAAGAAATAAGTACAAATCGAAAACGTCCCCACATTGTAAGATCAATTTATACGACTATTTAAATTAAAAATGGCGAAATAAAGAAGAAGTTATTATAGTAGCTATTCGTCCTTAAACTTCATGTACCAGAAAGTCATTATAATAACGCGTAATGCCTAAAGGATTAAACAAACTCAAATCGAAAATGTTGAATACATCTCCTAGCAATAACTGCCAACAATTAATCCCTTCTAAAACAGAGTTAATCAGTCTAGTTATTAATTGAATTGTCAAGCAATCAACAACTACCGTATGAAAGCACTTTTTACGACGTAAAAATGAAAGAAAAATATAAATGTAAACTCAAAAATAATATGAATTACAATCGAGCCTACAATATTTTTCTCTTTCCATCAATAAAAATTTGTAACTTCTTCACTTCGTAAATAAATTATTTTTATATTTGCGATAAATTATCGTATTTAATATTCAATT
This sequence comes from Dolichovespula media, assembly GCA_911387685.1. Taxonomy (NCBI): domain Eukaryota; kingdom Metazoa; phylum Arthropoda; class Insecta; order Hymenoptera; family Vespidae; genus Dolichovespula; species Dolichovespula media. The sequence continues at coordinate 926,010 of OU426858.1, forward strand.
GCGATAATAAAAATTCATCATAGTTATTGAAAATATTTCGTAAGAAGTGCTACGTGGTGTCCCTGAGGTTTTCTTCTGCACAACGATATAAACGTATTTTACGATACAAAACAAAAAGAAAAAAGCATATTAATGTAAATTCGAAAATGTTCTGTTAGAAGGTTATAAGAAGAAAAAATACGGACTGATTTACATTCGATATACATATGTAGACAGGTAGTATAAGAACAGATTGTCGATATTTACCCAACCGAAACTCTTCTGCGATGGAATCTTCGTCGATATTCCAATAGATCGACTAGGTTTATTCCCGTTAGAGTAAAACCGTAAATGAAATGCATGTTGGCATATTCACGATCTGAGAATCACTCGCGGTATGTTGATATGACATCGAAACCGACTTACCAATGATTACTGATATTAATACAAACCACATTACTATTCTAGAACTATTTCAAACAGTAAACAGAGAGTAGTATAAACAGATTAGATAAAAATCACTCATCTGTTATTATAATACGTACTATGATATCGAATTAAAATCACAGTCCGTTTTTATCTCGTATCTCGTATTTTTTTATGTAAACTTTTTAACGAATCATGTTTAGAGCCAATCTTTATATAACATTTCTTTTTTTTCTTATTTTTACTCTATTTTTATTCTCTTTTTTCTTATTTTTACTCTCAGAAAATGTTTGCATCGTTATATGATAAAAAAAAGTGAGATTAGACCATATATACAGAATGTACTTATATGAACTTATATTGTAGAACTCGCTTAATCGTTAATCCTAATCATTTGACCTAGATCTTTAAGTAATAAAAAAAAATGTCTCGTCCAATTATGTTCAACAGGACGTTATCAACGTATTAATCGATTAAACATTTTGTTTGTTCGCAAATAGAAAGAGAAACATGTAATGATTCTTGATGTAAATTCGATTGCACCATTTTTTCATAGAATAAGCTTAACCTTGAATGTACATGTGAATTTTATTATTTTTATTCTCATCGCTTTTTCTTTTTTATTAGAGGACATTATCAGACGTGTGACAGGTTTTATCACGAGGATCAAACGAACGACAGGCGCAAGAAACTTCCTATTTTCGATTCGATATCGAGCGAGAAAAAGTTTTCTTTTTTGTTTCGTTACACGTATGTAACCTAGGCTCTTTCGACGCGCGCGCGCGCGCGCACCAACGACGAACTTTGTGACTGTTTAGAAAATATTGATTTTTTTATATACATAGTGTTTGCTGATCGACGTAACGAGGCTCTAACGTTTAAGTACACAAAATGAACCAACGTAATGAGAACATGTAAACATCGTTAGTTTAATTTAAAAATAAATATCTTCTGCGTTCGTCTCAAGACTCTTAATCAAAAAACAAGAAAAAACGACTTGTTATACTATACATACTATTTGTTCTTCAAAATTCATTAATTAATTATTGTAATCAAAGTATTAATCGAGTTCGAATATTAAGTTCGAATTAAAATTGGTTGTTTATCTCATTTTTTCTTTTTTTGTTGTAGAAATAAAACTAGATTTAATAAATACTATGAATTATTAGGAATTTATTAGAACTATTTTATAAAAATTATATATGTAAAAATTATTAAATATTAGTTAATCTCTAGAAAATCCTCTCTTTCGACTTTAATATCGTAATTAAATAAATATTTGAAGATAGATGTAAAAAAGTCTTTTGAAAAATTCTATATACGTAAATACGTCACTCGACGATCGTATCTAAAACCATAAATTTATGTATAAAATTTAAAAAGAAGAGGGAATATACAAACGTATGTACGTAATAAAATTATTCATCTTTTATGTAACAATATTCGTAGATACCTATGTACGCGCATGGCGTGGTTCATTCAATATATAATTGCTTTATATCTGGTTGAAATAGATGACGTCAGTCGCATCATAGAATTTCAATGCGTTAAATAAACAAAACGTTAACAGAGAAATGATCGCATTATAGCGGAATTATCCCGAGCCATCGCTCGAAAACCGCTTATCCGCATTTAACTTAACGCAAACATGTACATAGATGATACTATACGGGCATGCAGGTATGTATGTATATATACGTTGAGTAAAACCGAAATGCATTATCGATTAATTATTATCCGTACGTACGTTTTTGAAAATAACAATGCAATCCGAACAACTGGGACGTTCGAAAATATTCGAATTAATTTGATAATGAAAATTTTTGTTCGGAAAAATAAAAGAGTGAAAAAATAAATTAATAAAAGAAAATGGAAAATATCAAAGTTAATTTTTTTCAAAATGATATAACTTTTTCCTCATCGAATAATTGCAACTGCTGTTGCCGCTTTAGTTAGCCTAGAGGACACAACTACGTTATTCTCGCTTAACTCGTGTTAGTTTCTCGCGCCACGTCGAACCAGGCTCAAATACGATTAGGAGAGTCGCTAGGAAACTCGACACGTTGCACTCCCGCTTTGCAACGCCGACGGCCTTATATTCGGTTACACATACGTTCGGTGTGTCAACTACACTGTACTTACTCGTCAGCTCGAATTCGGAAAATATTTTCACTATACGACACCCACCGAATGATAATCCTTTGTTGTTCCTCAACCTTTTATTTCCTTTCGGCCAATTACGTTTAACAATATGTTCAAAAAATAATCGATATTTTTTAAAGAATAATTATATATTTTCAATTAATTATACTAATATCTTCTAAAAAAGTTTCGAGTCTAGTTTACAGATTAGTTTAAATGTTTGTAATATTAATCACACTAAGAAGAATAATTGTTGTTGTTATGCTTACAACCTTCATTTTTTTTGTTCTCCTCTCTTTATTATTATTTAACAATATTTTCAACTAATTTTCCTAATGTTTTGTAGACAAAGAATATTAGTCTAAATTAAATATTATATTTTGTTGTAGTCTAAATAATAAGATAATTGTTGCTGTCTTTACTCTTCTTTCTTATTTAACAATATTTAAAAAAAAATAATCGATAATATTTTTTAAAGAATAATTGTATATTATCAATTAATTATACTAATATTTTGTAGAAAATATTAAACTAAGTAAGTTTCAATGCTATCCGGATTATTATTGTTCTCTACACTTTTTATTTCCTTGTCCTCCACACTCTTTATTGTTATTTCATAATATTTGCAATAAATAATCGATAATATTTATTAAAGAATAATTTTATAATTTCTATTAATCATATTAATATTTGATAGAAAATATTAGTTTAAAGATCAGTAAATATATTTGCAATAACTAATCACCCTATGAAGATTTGTTGTTGTTGTTCGTACACACTTTATCTCTTTGCCCTCCACTCTTTATTGTTATATAACGGGATTTTTAAAAAATAATAATATTTTTTAAAAGGTAAGTGATATTTCCCACTAACTATCTTAATATTTTATAGAGAAAGAATATTAGTCTAATTAAAATAATATAATTGTTACAGACTAAATAATAAGATAATTGATGTTATCCCATAACCCTTTATTTTTAATGAATAATATTATCAAAAAATAATAGACATTTTTTAAAAAAGTAATTTATATTAATAATTAATTATCCTAATATTTCGTAACAGATATTATATTTATATTAAATTTAAACTAACATTTCTATAAATACTTCGATCTAAATATAGACTAATATTTTTATTAATATTTAAATCTAAATTTAGACTGCTATTTCTATTAATATTTAAATCTAAACTTAGACTAATATTTCTATAAATATTTTAATCTAAATTTAGACTATTATTTATTATGTTTATATTATATTTACAATAGGAAATATTATTCCAAAAAAACTAATATAATTGTGTATTACCCCTCTTACCCTTTATTTCTTTAACCCTCAACACTCTATTTTTGTTTAATTAACAATATTTTCAAGAAATAATCGATTAATCTCTTTCTTAGAACGATTAGTAGTAATCATCCAATTTAGCACAAGATAATCGAAATATTTAAATCGTTCCGAGTAACCATCTTGTAAAATGTAGGACTAAGAGATTAATACTAATAAGAGATCTTTGCACGTGTGAAACGTAGTTACGTACGTTACCGCTGGCAGGGTAACGTCTGCAATAATAATATCGTGGTTTTGCTCGAGTCACCATTCTTGGCGTTACATGTCGTCAGTGAACATCCGGACATCCGGACGTCACGTAGAGAAATACGCGCGTTACTAGTTGCACACGTACGATAACGTTTTCCGTATATGTATATATATATATATATACCTAATCTATCTATCTAACCGTCATAGCATATCTATAACCGTTCTAACGAATCGAATTTCCCGGCCAGTCTCTCTCGTCACTCTTAACCGACGCGAAATCGATTCCCGAAGAAAACTTTGATCGGCCATCAACCACCGACTTAATACTTTTTCTCGTTTCCATTGAAACCCAACGAAATACGGAATTTTCACGCGTCGATCATTTTATCTCAGCTCGCTAAACGATTATCGATACGCGTCATAAAATGTAAAATATGGAATTTTGCACGTTCGAAAGCTGGTTTCCGTGGGCATTGATAAGCGGATAATCGATCTATCGAGTTCTTACGTGATTAATACGCGAATCATCGAAGCGAGAATAGAGAGGCACCCGTGAAATTTATGTTCTCATTCTCGACATTGTAGTTTCTCGAAACGTTTCTATCTCAGGATTTATTTGTATTTCAAGAATCTCGATTCTTGCGACTTTTTTAATGACTATTATATTATTCATTAGTAACGGTTCGAAAGTCGAATATTTTTTTTCTTTCTTTTTCTTTTTTGTTTGCTGTCATTTTCTCAATGTTCTAAATATCAAATATATATATATATATATATATATATATATATATATATAAATGTGTGTATATTTCCGAATTATTTCATAAAAATTTGAAATATTGACAAAATTTTTCTTCAAAATTGCGCCATATTTCGATACAATAATTTTTCGAACTACCACGTGCAATTGAAACTACACTCATATAGTTTAAGATAACAGGGATTTTTGATTTAAGATATTCCGTGCAAGCGGAAATTGGTTGCCCTGGGACGGTAATGTTTTACGAGCATAGGTTGACAGCGTAGTGTACTGTAGTTCACAGAAACAATATTTCATCACGATACTTTTCTTCTCCCCTCATTTTTTGTAATATTTTAAAAATATGTATCTGCTTCAAGAGATATAAGATTTTTGTATACGCAAGATAAAAGAAAAGAAGATAAAGGAAATTACTAATAAAAAAGTACTTCTTAAACAACGATAAACTCCTTCTTAAATGAAAATTTTAAAATCGATATTAATAAGAAAAAAGAAAAATATAAAAACAGGAATATTATATAATATTCGATCGTTAATTTAAAAGAAAAAATAAAAATAAGAAACATTTCAGTAACGATTTCAATTCCGATATAAAATAGAAACAGAAAACGTGACGCGAAAGAAAATACACTTGCATGTTCGACGTATCCATAGCGGTAATCGCTGTCTATTTATCTATCACTCTCGCTTCACTCGAGCGACAGTAAAACGTTAGATACATCGTTTCCGGTTTTCCTAGTGCACATACATAGCGAGTGAGCGAGCTCGCTTACGATAATTTTAAATACCAACATAGATTATAACGTTTGAACGCGCCTACGCGTTCTACGTGAATCATATCTTGCTCTTATCTGATAAAAGTTCGAATGTTACACGAGCTATCGATGTTATTATTAAAAGATATATATCATTTTTTCTTTTCCTCAATTTGTTTTTTGTTTTGTTCTTTTATTTCCATTTTTTTATTTTTCAGTAAAACTCACCCCTCCGATACGTTGCTTAAGTCATTCGAGTCGTTCGAGTCGTTAGCGGTCTTCTGAAACAAAAATCAAAAGAGATATTTCAGATATAAGGAACAGAAACAAAAAAGTGCAAGAAGGAAAGTAAAGTGAAGAAAGGAGAAGAAAGAAAAAGGAGAGGAAAGGAAGGGAAGGAAAGGAAAGGCTAGCGGTAGCTTAGGGACCCTTGCCAATCGTTAATCTTTTATGAAGGAAACATTCGTACCGACTGACGATACTTCGAAACTTGAAACCACCCCTCATAAGTCCGAGCATCACTCTCACTCTCTCTCTCTCCTCTCTCTCTCTCTCTCTCTCTCTCTCTCTCTCTCTCTCTATCTTCTTCTTTTTGTGTGAATACATACAAAGCATTCGAGAGAGAAAGAAGGAATTCTTTCCTTCAGAAAAAAATACGAAAGGGACAAATTCAAAGATTCCTTTACCTCATTTCATAACGCAATTCAATAACGTCTAACTATAGCTACATTCATTTTTCCACCCCTCCCGTAATTTTTCAACAAGTACATATAGCTAATACATAATATAAATTACGGAATTTAAATAAACATAATTACGGAATATAAGTAAACATTATTAAAACTATATCTTCTTTTTTTATTTTCTCTGTCCTTTTTTTTCATAAGTACAAACACTTCTCTTCTTATCTCTAATTTTATAAAACATACAAAGGTGATGATTTACACATGATTATTATTCGTTTCTTAACGTAAAAACGAATGAATAGTAATGCACGAGACAATTAATTCGGGTGTTTAATTGATCAAAGAAATGTCGAACCTTTTTCTTCTTTCTTTCTTTTATTTCCTTGTCCTGAAAACACCGTCGAAAGGGAACGGAAATGAAGTGAAAAAGAAGGAAAAGGATAATAAAAAAGAAAGAAAGAAAGAGAAAAAAAAGAGATTTGTCGCACGTATTTCCGTAATGGGATACACAAGTTAGAGAGAGACAGAGAGAGAGAGAGAGAGAGAGAGAGAGAGAGAGAGAGAACTCGATCGATCGTCCACCCCGTCTCATTGCAGACGCAGCTGCCTCGGGCCGGAAGACAAACGAGGCAAACACGACCGGAAGATCCTTCGTCATTGGTTGGTCCTTTTCCTCCAGTGTAGTGGTCCGTCTGTCCTACGTTAAGCTACGAGAATCAAGCCAAACGCCATATACCCAAGCAGACCATGCAAGCACCAAAGAATTACGAAAATAACAAAGAGGAAAAGAAATAGAAAACCTGTGCTGTTACCACGACGGTGGCAATTATAGGGACAAGATTTGCATGAAAGTGGAAAAACTTTTTGTTTCCAGCCGGAACCAACGCATCTACAACCACCATCACCATCGGCATATCACCAACCTCCTCCTTCATTTCTCTTTCTCCCTCTATTCACTCTTTCCCATTATTCACCTTTCCGAGACCCACGATCGGGTCTTCCGCATATTTGAATATGAAACGGCCCTAGATTTTTTTTTCTTCTCTAGCAGCGCGTGTAGACCGAGCTGAGCTATCGGCCGACGAATTAACCCTTCTGTGTTGGAGAGAGACCATGTGCTGCGACACAATTCCTCAATCAACCGCCTCTGCCCTTTATCCTCTGCCACAATTTTTTTACTATACTTTTTATTTTTTTTTTTTACCAGAATAGAAGAAAATGTAATAAAAAAAGGATCGGAAGTTCGTTACAGTTATAAAAATTATATCGAATAATTTTCACAACTAAAAAACGCAATCAAAATGTACGAAAAGTTTATTAACGATTTTCTTAAATCTTCCTGATAATATAATAATTTTGTTGTCAAGGAAATAGAGTTCGATGCTAATTTATTTGCTATTTTGTAATCATATCGAAGTAGGAGATAATCGTGATTTCATAACAGTTGATCTAAAATAAATATCCAAAATCGTTAAATATAAGTAATAGTGTAAAAATTTTTTATTAATAACTTCTTCGAAGGGTACGTTTTAAACCTCGAATGGTTTAATATCGTAAAACATTAAGGATTAGCTTATATTATCAAATGAAAGCGCATTAAGTTTAATTACGTACCAGAGGGCAAAGTGGCCAGCTGGCAGAATAAAATTTGTTACGTTATAATGACGTAAAAACCTGATTGCTTACACAAATGATGAATTTTTATTCTTTTTATTAATGACTTCCTAGTTTGTTATTAGGATTCATTTCAACTATCCTGTTTACATAATTATAATGACTATGTTTCTATTATCCTATTTTAATTAGATTAATCAAGATTCTTTTAAACGATTCATGAGTTTTACCTATTTATAATGATTTATTTCATTAATACTTAAAAAATACTATACTTTCTTGTCAATTCGTGATTTCATTTTATTAGCTTATATCTAATACCAAACAAAATGGTTGCTTAATGGGTACTTTCCTCTACGTATTCAAGTAAAGTGGTTAAGTAGATTCGATAAAATATAAAAAAATTGTCGGAGCTTCGACTATTTATTTGCCATGCGTAAATTTTGGTAGATAAAAAAAATAGAAAGATACAATACAATTTATTGTCATACTTTTGTAAGCTGTTAAAGCGAGATTGACAAGTAAAGAAAAAAATATATATATATATTGGGTTGGCAACTAAGTGATTGCGAATTTTGTCGATAGGTTCTTATTTAAAATCCGCAATCACTTAGTTGTCAACCCAATATAAAACCCACGTAAAAGAAAAACAACAAATATGTCGCTTATCGATAACCTGATCAAGAGTTTCTTTAGACAAAAGTTTCTTTTATAAGCAGATATGTTGTATTGCCTCGTAATGATTGAGCTAACATAAATTTGGATTATTTTCTCTATTGGATTAATAAACTTTTGTTTGACATTATTAGGAATATTATTTTTTTTTTATTCTTATCTGCATATCTACCTATCAGTGTCAAATATATTATCGGATTTCTCCAAATATTTTTATCCCTACAATCTATTGTTACTATTATTATTACACTATACTCCTATTAAAATATTTACGTGTAATAATCGGACAAATTATTATAATAGAAAATTTTTAAATAATAATTGTTTTCAATGAAGTTCATAAAATTTAGTGTTGTGATTTCAGAGGTATTCAAAGTATTAGAAAAGGAAACAGAAAAAAAATCGATAGAAAATAATCGCACACTTATTACGTTTATTCGTCGTATAGCGAAATCACGTGTAGAATCGTTGATAGAGCACGTGCTCGAGTGGAGTGTACAAAGTAATGATTGTATTTTACAAAATTAAAGCGCATTATTGTGGTCGAGTATTCGTGTATTACATAATACATCCACTTAAACATACAAAGCTTCGTATATTTAAATACACACACACACAGAGAGAGAGAAAGAGAGACAGACAGACAGAAAGACACAGACACAGACACAGGACATACATACATACATATCACACATACGTTGAATCGTATATGCATATATACACTTGTGTTTTCATACACGTATAGTTATCGTACGGAGGAACTCCTGCGGTGTTCTGGCAAGCACCCAAGCGTTTTCCATCGCGGTAATATCGCGGCTAACGTTACATTTCGTCGGCGTTCGAGCGTATGTTTATTTTAAAGCAACACACACTCGGACGTTCGAACGCTATTTTTTCCTTTTTTTTTTCTTTACTCTGCGAGAAAAAGAGAGAGAAGGGAGAGAGTAATACGACGAAAAGGAAAGGATTCTCTTTTAGAATTACGAGAAAGTTTTCCAGATAAATGAGAGAATAAACGAACAGTAAAGAGATCAAAGGTGAAAAGAACTTCTAAAAAAATGGAAATTTAATATTCTAATTTTCTCTCTGATATCCCTCAGTGTTAACTTGTTCATTTCACCGATAAAACTTCTCACTTTTAACTATTATTATAATATATATGTAATAAATAGAAAATTTGTTGTAAACGAACGAAATATATTATTGTAAAATCGTTATATTTAATCTTACTATTAGTAATTAGGATAATTCCGATGTTCCCAGTGAGAGACGGGATCGATCACTTGGTGTCATATTATATAATCCAATATAGATGTCCATAGATATAATCCAATTTTCAGAACATTTTATTGATAGGACTGACGATTATTAACGAAACTCATAAATAACATTATTTGTCTGCTTTCAATTAAGAAATTGGATAAATTATTCGTAATATAGAAAATATGTAAATACTCTCAAAAATTGGTTGTTTTTTTTTTTGTTAATCATAATTTACTAACGATTTACGAAACCATAATGACTTCTTTTGAAAACAGTCCGTTAATATAGTATAAAAAGGTTATGTTTATAATCGTTCGACAAGATATTGTCGTAATATTACTGAAAAAAAAAAAAAACAAAGACAAAAATCAATGAATCATCATTCCCTGATTTTCATTTAATCATTTAATTTCAGTTAATTATTTTTAATGACGATGGTCTATTATTCGTTTTTTTAAATCATGAATAACGACCAGAATAATGTGTGCCTCATTTAACTGGAGGAGATACAAAGGAAAATAAATAACCAGAATCTATCTTACCTGGTTGTTCGCAAACTATTAATAAAAAGACTTCCAGTGACAGACATGTCATTGGCAATGTTAAATAAAATTAATCCAATTTGCAACACGTCTTCATGTGTAGTTCAACGAATTAGAAAATGTAGAAAATGTTGGATGTGTATTACACATGTATTATATAATATATAATATAATATATATATAATATATATAATATATAATATGTATATATATAATATATATAATATATATATACACACATTATTATCATTATTTATATAATGAACATAATAAAATTTATATACCATACACACACACACATACACAAACCTTATTACTTTACATATATAAATATGTTATTTATTTATTTATTTATTATTTATATTCTTTTTATTCTCATGGAATATCGATTCAATTTACGATGTACTGAAGCTTAAAAAAAAAAAATAATGTCTATCACTCGTCGAATTACCCAATGCATCTTTGATGTAAGACACTATCGAAAAGTGTAATTAGATTTGATAAGGCCATAGATTATCGACCTTAATCTTAACAAAGATTTTACACGAATTATACATTCTCTAAGTCTATGCTAATGGATAAAGTAGTAGGTTTAACGGTATAATTGACTCGCCGCACTCTGTCCGCCATAAATATTCATAAAGGAATGCTAAAGCTCGGTCGCAATGAAACCATCAACGAAAAGAATATAACATGAATCGGAGGTGGTGTTCGGTGGTAGTGGTGGTAGTGATGAGGCGGAAGAGGTGGAGGGAGAGAGGAAATGAGAGAAATGCGCATAAAACGGACGTGAAACGAGGAAAAACGTATCGTTCCCGTCGAGACGCGTCATCCCCTATTCGGTTTTTTATGCGTCGAAAGAAAGAGAGACAGAGAGATAAATATATTTCAAGGATTTAAAAAGTATCGATGAAACATAAAACAAAACGTAATTCGCGATTAATCCATCTCGTATATGTTCGGGAATATTTACATTGAAGTCATCCCATGAGTAATGATCCTTTTTCAAGTAGATTTTGAGAGATCAAATAAATAAATAGCTAAATCTCGTATATACGGTAACGACATTCTCGAATTTCTCATTTGTCGTATTTAAATGGGATTTGTATATCTGTATTTAGAAAGTTCAAACAAAAGGAACAGAAAAATCGATTTTTCAAAAATATGTTCTTATTTCGATGATATTATCCTTTCAAAAATATCTTCCGTACTTTTATCAGGAAGTCCCAAAAAATTGACGAAGTAACAGTCGTTTGAAATCGTCTTCGTCGAATACGAAGTAATATGTAAGTATTTATTTTAAATTGTAAACACCGTTCTCTCAAAACTATGTTTTTCCAATCGGTGTAAATAATACTTTGAAAACTATTGAATAGAAGTTTGGCACAATTATTTTTAATACGATTATTTATAATATCTAGCTTTGTCATACGGAAATTTTTTTTAAGAGCTATAGTTCTTTTTTTAATTATTAACAAATTATGAAAATTTTTTATCAAAAATCATATGTTAAAGTCAATCACTCATATTTAGTTATCAAATGAAAATATAAAAAATCAGCTTAAAAAAGAAGGACTGTTTTTTATTGTTATTTTTTCAATGTACTTTAAGAGCTTTTGTTCTTTTCTTTAAATTTTTTATAAGATATTATTGGTACTACAAACGTTATACAATATGATTACTGCTTGGTTCGGCATCGATAACTTCAAGAAGATAACGGATTGTATCAATTAATCTATTGAAAAATACTCCTAATAGCACATATTTTTAGACATATTTAATGATCTGTTTATTAACAGAGTAATTTTCGGTTCAAAAAAAAATTAAATATAAATTTCCCCCTTTTCTCAGACCGTCTCTAATCATACGCGACACCTTAAATTTATCTATGTTCGCTTCAAACAAACATTATGTCTTTCCTATTAAGCCAATATTTTTCCTTTACTTTTTTTTCTAATTTCATTTTTTTTACATTTTTTTTGTTTTCTGAATTATATCAGTAATCTTAAACCGACTACTAATATTAATCACTAATGTTAATGTAAATTTAAGATCTCATTAGTTATCTCATTCATTAAACTTGATTATTAATATACCTATTCATTAACACTTGACGACAGACCTAAATAATTCAGAAAATTTTAGCTACGATAACTTTCTAACGTATAAGTTTAAGGCATAAGTATATTAATACTTTTATGCGGAGCATAAAAAACTGCATCAACTAGTGCAGTTAAAGATATAGATTTCCATTAAAAAAAAAAGTAAAGTCATATTTTCCTGATGCACCGATGCATAGAAGTGCATAAAATTATTTGCATATTATGCACCATTTGATACCATTTAAGTTTGACCTATAACATTATTATCTATTTTCAACCGTTTAGAAAATACAGCCTGTCCCAGTTGTGTAGAACACTCTACATATTTTTCATCTACAAGTTCCCTCAAGTAATTATATTTGCGTCGAATTATGAAATTGGTAGAATTCTAAGTCTGCAAAGTTATTTGCTAGTTACGATAGTCCTCCTAGTCCTCATCCTTTCGTTTCTCGTCTATCTAAGGAAATATCTATCCTCAAATTCCTTGATCGTGGGCAAGTACATTTCTACCAGTTTCTCTCTTTCCCTCCCTCTCTCTCTCTCTCTCTCTCTCTCTTTCTTTCTCACACACACACACACACAAACATACATAGACACATTATCTTTCATTGCAACAGCTAATTAGAAATATCAAAGATATCCCAAGGAGAATGTTGTTCTCTCTTGTTTCACCGAATCATTTCCATCAACCACCCGCAGCAACATCGTCATCGTCGTCGTCGTCGTCGTCGTCGTCGTCGTCGTCGTTGCCGCCACCGTCTAGACTTTATGCTTGAGCAGTCATATCTACCTTTGATACTAATTTAGGAAAATTTGTTGAATAAAACCTTCTATCAGTTAACACCTTTCCTCTCCGACTCGTTCGTATATTTAGCTTGAATCATCCTGTACCTTTTCAACTTGCACTTTGCATGCCTACTTTCTGCATTTATGTGTTCATATATGTACACGCGCAAACGCGCTCGTGTCTATGTGTGTGTGTGTGTGTGTGTATTAGAAGAGTTCCACTGTCAAATAAGCATTTCGACGATACTAAGTATGATCCTGGGGATCTCTCTCTCTCTCTCTCTCTCTCTCTCTCTCTCTCTGTATGTGTGTATGTGTATATGTGTTACATCAATAGACGGAAAATAAAACATCCATAGATGAAACGGTAGACGATCAAACGAACATACGAACGAATTGTTTAGAATTGTCTGCGATTAAGCTATCAGAGAGATATGACGAAGTAGATTGAGTAAAAGTTATCAAATAGTTAAATACAAATAAATAACAAGAAAAAAGAAAAATAAACAAATGAAAAAAGAAAGAATAATAAAAGAAATATATAATTGGATGTAATAAAGGGAATTAATGAAAAATGAAAATAAAGAGCAAGAGGAAATTTCAGTTGTAAAAAGGATATTAAAATAATTAACAATTGCTGCAAATCATTTTGCAATCACTTTATAATAATTGGAGATCTCTGTATCACATTTAAGACGTTATAATAAGAATTTATGACTATCAGTGAAAGAGAGAAAAAAAATAAATAAATAATCGTTATAAGTGAAGTAATTGATTGTGTCGCTAAAAAAGAACACTATACAATTGGCGATGAAATCGGCATAGATTTTTTCATATCGGCATAGACTATTTCATTAATCAAAGTATAAAAGGGAAAGTGTTCGCTCATTACGGTCATTGCGGAAATTATTATTGCTTTAATCATTTTATTAAACCATTTCATCAAAAAAATGATCATAAAGGTAATGAATAATTATTCACTATTCTGATTTCAATAGTATTATCATTCATTATCATTAATTCTTTCAAATTATTATCTATCATTAATTTATCAAAATTTATTGTTTATTTTTTATATAATTTATATAAAAAAATATATAAAAAAGACATGTTTGAAATATATATACAATTTATTGTTATTTATTAAAATTTATATTGTATGCGATTAGTTGTATGACATTTCTTGTAGGAGACTGCAATAAGCTCATTTGTACAAATGTAAACATGAAAAACATTAAAAAAAAAAAAAACTTAAAGAACATTTACATATCTCTATGGTGGAAGGGCAAAATAGTATAAGTTTAAAATTTGCGTCAAAACAGGACAAGTATGCTAATATATTCAACATAGCTGTCCTTCGTTTATGGTATGTATATTTTGTAAGTCCAATGGGACGAAACATATGTTATCAACTTCCATGTAGAAAATCTGACATTTAACATCTAACGTTACGTTGCAATTTAAATATCATAAATATTCCCCCGAAAAACTAATAACAGACAGTGTATTTAGTTATCGATTGTTTTTATTCATTTCTGTAATCAGTTATTGAATGTAATCATAATAATTATAATCATTAACCAGTTAATCATTGTTAAAATAAATCAGTAATCGCAAATAATAATCACAAATAGTAATCACAATAAATAATCGTTCAATGATTTAATCTATATTTTATTAGCATCAGTAATATGTATTTGTACATTGTAAATAGTACAATATATTTATAGAAATTTCATCAAATCGCCTTAATTTTTTAATACTTGTACGATTCGATAAAACTTAATTTTCTTATTGACTAATATACGTAATACGATTCGATCATATTGAAAAGCAGAGTAATCCTCACACGATTAAGGATTATTAAATTAATCATGACATATTATTTATTTAATGATAATCGTTAATCATGATTAATAGCTTGATTTTACACTAATCATAATTTTCGATCATCAACCAAATTATGTTTTGACTGAACTTTTATTAGTAATAATAATTCTGATTGACATTTGACACTCTTTTTGTCAGCCTGTTAGATATATATATATATATCCTGACAATAATTTTCTTTTTCTTTTCTCTAATTTTGCTTCTTACAGCCGTTATAGAGCTCATCGAGATTATCATAACAAAAAAAAAAAAAAAAATAATAAAAAATAAAAAAGAAAGTAAACGAAGAAAAGGTAACAAAAAGATATAAACTAATAGAGAGAAAAAAAGGACAAAAATATTTTTGAAATTGTAATCGTAAATATTTTCTACGCTTAAAAGCATAAAAGTTTGATGAATAAAAGTACGTGGATCATAGTTTTTGGCTAAAGGAGAAGTCGTGATTCAATTTCATGAAATTCGTTCGACGTTTCTTCTTTCCCTTCCGTATATATCCGTCTGTTTTCGTCTGACAACGAAACAAAGTTAGGTACCGAGAAAATTAGATTTGAACAATCGGAACTGTTGAGAAAACGAAACCCAAACGGTAAAAGGATCATTCAAATCGTGGAATGAATTTCCGTAGCAATCGACATGAGTATATTTTATATACATAGATAAACGAATGAAAGCAGAAAAAAAGGAACGTTCTTCCCCCGACAGTTGAAGTTTCATTCTTAAATTAGAATCGTATTTCGAGAGCTACATAAAGCATCATTAGACAGAAACAAAACACGTTTGCATTAAAAGCACGTCTTATGGGTTATTGTTTAGATTGAAAATTTCTTTGATATAATCACGATGGACGTTCGATTTGTGATGTTCGTTTTTATACAGGAGTAAAACTCGCATAAATTAGTGCAATCTATTAATTTTTGACAGAGAAAATGTTTTAGAAAGAAATTTGGATTATATCTAATCTGAAAGAAAGTTTAAAATATTTAGGAAAGTTTGAGCTTTAATTTAAAACACTCGTCTGATTTTCTGTAAGATAGTATTGTTTAATTTGGATTATCAATTCGTAATTATTACAATTAATGTTCGATTTGATGTTTTTTTTCGACTAGAGATGTAAACTTCAGACTAATCGAGGAAATAGATCATTTTTTTACAGTCAAAAGCTTCGAATAAAACGAATTATTTTCGGTTTTGAAAAATGTATTAAATGTATAAGATAATTTGATATTTAATTTAAAATGAGAATAAAAAATATAATATCGATAAAAATTAAAATAATTAATGTAATATTTTTTTTTCTCTTTATCTTTCGAACTCTTTTAATTTATTATAAAACAATTTTATATTGAATTATTCTTCTCTAATTATCGCGGTCGACGTTCAATTTGAAATGGTCACTTTTACAGAGGATAAAATAAGAATCAATCAGAGTAGTGGACAGTTCTTTTACAGACAAAAGTTTTGCGAACCAATTTGGATTATCTTCGATCTAAGAAAAAATTATAAAGTGTGTAAAACAGTTTGAAATTTAATTAAAAATAACAATCAACAGCGTAATATCGATGAAAATTTCACAATTAATGTGGTGTTCTTTTTTCATTTTTCCTTTTGAATTCGTCAGCTTTAAAGTAAAAAAATATTATTTAGATTTAATTATTCTTCGAAATTATCATGGTTGATATTCGCTTTATGATATTCGTTTCTATAGAAGTTAAAAGTCAATGTAATTAAAAAAAATTATATTTGTTACATACGAACAGCTCAAAACTTTAACTTACTCTTACTCTCATTCTGTCCTTCTTTACTTATTTTTCCTTCTCCTTTAATATAAATTATAGTCTTTTTTCACACCCCACACAAATTTCCTATTTTTATGTGGGGTGTTTTTCTCCTTGAACCTGTTCCGATTTATTGTAAAATATTATTATTTATATATTAAATTATCTTTTCGAAATTACTGCGGTTGACGTTCGCTTTGAGACATTCGTTCTTATAAAAGTTAAAATTAAAACAAGCAAAAAAAAAAAAGAAATAAAAAAATATAAAAATGATTTTCTTTACATGCGAAAATACAGACAAACAACTAAGTACTCCCTTTCCCTCTCTCTCTCTCTTCCACTTCCTCGCCCTCTCTCCCTCGCCCTTCTCTTTTTGATTTTAAAAAATAAAAAAAAAAGAAAAAACAAGAAAAGATGAAAAATCAAACGAACGGTATAAGAAAACGATGAATATCGTAATAAAGATATAAACTTCATAACTAATGTAATCTTTCTTGACATCCCACATAATTTTCGAATCTCTCTCTCTCTCTCTCTCTTTTTCTCTCCCGCGCGCGCGAGCATGTCTAATTCACCGCGAAGAAGACCGCACACTCTGTGTATCGCGAACAACGCGATTAGTTCCTCTCTGCATAAAATGTAATTACGCAGAGAAGGATGAGGAGTAGTAGTAGTAGTATTAGTAATAGTAGTAGTAGTAGTAGTAGTAGTATTAGTAATAGTAATAGTAGTAGTAATAGTAATAGTAGTAGGAGTAGTAGTAGCAGTACTAGCAGTAGTAGTAGTAGTAGTAGTAGTAGTAGTAGTAGTAGTAATAGTAGTAGTAGTATTAGTAGTAGTAGTAGGAGGAGGAGAAGGAACAGGAGAAGGACGTACAGGACATGGAAGAGAGAAAGGGAGAAGAGTCGGCCGGGTCGATGAACTCGAAGGATGCAGTCGATGGGCACGTTCTCTCTCTCTCTCTCTCTCTCTCTCTCTCTCTCTCTCTCTTTCTCTCTCACACACACACAACTCTCACTCTCACAAACACATAGACATAGACATACTCTCCGTTACACACCTTTCCGAGTTCGGATCGATGGAGAGCCATTTCCAACGAGGCCACGGGACAAACTCGATCTCGAACGGAATTCAGGGTGTAAACGTACGAGTAGTCTCCAAGGAGACAGTGCACGGGAAGACCGAACGACCAGTGAACACATTGAAAGAAGACGAAGAAGAAGATGAAGAAGAGAAGAAGGATAAGAAGAAAAAGAAGATGCTTCGAAAAGTGTGCTCTCACTATGCCGCTCTGTTTGCCGCAAGACTTCTAGTAGAGTCTCCATTTAATCCGATGTAATCGAAGAGAACCAACCCTCTCCACAATCTTTACTTTATTCTCTCTCTCCCTCTCTCTCTCTCTCTCTCTCTCTCGCTCTCTCTTC
>OU426858.1:949372-961872 GCA_911387685.1 Dolichovespula media
TTTCTTATTTAAAATTTCTTGAAAAATGTACATATCAAATTATTAAAAGTTATCCTTGGCCATAAAAAAGATTTCATTCTTTCAATCAATTTTTAATAATTATAATACATGGCTGTGTAATAATTAATTATTTTTTTGTTAAACCAAGAAACTTGCTAAAAAATAGTATTTTATAGTTCCAACTCATTGTTTTCGCGTAATATATCAAGTAAAAATGTTCACCAATTATAAAATACCCAAACCTTATATACAGGGTAACTAGCTTGATCTTTTTTAAACTGATTGCCGTATTTAAAGTATAATTATTCAAAATTAATACTAATTTGAAACATTGATAGAGAAAGAGAGAGAGAGAGAGAGAGAGAGAGAGAGAGAGAGAGAGAGAGATAAGAAAGAAATAAAAATAAAAATAAAAATAATAATAAGACTCGTTATATATGATAATAGACACGTCGATATTCAACATGTCGTCTCATACGAAGAAACAACTAGATACTAGCGAGAGAATAATTGAGAAAAGAATATTCAGATCAGGTCAGAGTGTCTGCACCTTCCTTACAACATTACGAAAGCAGATAGCCAAACTGCTGTTCGTAGATGCAGCTGGCAATGCACATTGGGTGCAGTTGAGTCGGTAGCCAATTACGCGAGGATAGTGAATTAACCGCCGGTGAAAACGTTGCGATCGCAACCCTTCAGAAATACGCATGACGCGCGAAAAAGTCTACCATTATTCTCAATGGCCTCTTCTTCCCTACTCATTTTCTCTCTCTCCTGCACTACTCATTCTCTTTCTCCTCCCCTCTCCTCCCTCTCTTCTTCCCTCTCTCTATCCCTCTCTCTGCGTTTATGTCCAAGTGCAACTAGAGAAAACGCTATTATCTCTTTTTCGTCGAATTAAACCGTGCATTTAATTACTCGTACCTACAATTCGTATAAACGATCTTTGTTATAACAAAAGATATGAGAGAGATATGAGAGAGAGAGAGAGAGAGAGAGAGAGAGATTGAGAAAGAAATAAAATTTATATCGTTTGAAATTAATTTGCAGGATAAAAATTTAGAGACTATTTGTTCGTTCATGCATTCAAAATCATTATTTTTTCTTTTTATTTTTGTAACATTAAGGCAGTGAAAATCTCACTGTTGCACCATCATTCTTAATTACTTGATCTCACCTCTCTCTCTCTCTCTCTCTCTCTCTCTCTCTCTCTCTCTCTCTCTCACTCTTTCTATATCTATTTTTTCTATTTTTCTTTTATCCACATAGACACAAAAAGTGTATAGTACTTATATACTCATTCTTATATATAAATATATATAAGAATACGTATGTGTATAAGTTGGAAGGTATGTATAGGTAAAAATGGGCAAGTCCTCATTTAACTTGCAAACAAAGCTAATTCATAGAGCACGTTTAAGCCGATCGCGAGTAAAGAAGTTCGTCGACTCTCTCTCTGACTCTCTCTCTCTCTCTCTCTCTCTCTCTCTCTATCTATCTCTGTCTCTTTCTCTCTCATCTTTCTCTTTCTCTTTCTCTTTCTCTTTTTTCCTCTCCCCATGAGATACTCAACCCAAGGCTATAGGATGCCGACTAAATGAGAGAATAAATGTGAGATACGGGTTTGCAGCCGCGCTTATTCGTTTTTACCCTTATTCTTTCAAGCCTTTCCTTTCTATTTCTTTTTTCTCTCTCTTTCTCTCCCTTACCCCTTCCCCCCCCCCCTCTCTCTCTCTTTTCTCAGGAATTTCGTTGCTTATTAATAGAATTCGAATTAGAACCAGAGTGAAACTTCAACGAAGAAAGTTGATATATAATCCATTTCTAATATATCACATTATTCGCATTATTTTCCCATTTATTATTCACTTAATATCTAATCGAATAATTTTGGCACCATAGATTATTAGCGATAGGTAATAACAGATCATTTTTTAACAAAAGAACACGCGTGTCTTATAGGGCTTCATTGTTAGACTAATTGATACGACGGACCCAGGTGGTGCCCGTTAAAATCCCTTCCGGAATAACTAATCATAAAAGGCAGGAGGAAGAGAAGAAAAAGAAGATAGAGGAGGAAGAGGAGAAGGATGATGATGGGTACGATTTCGGGCTGATTGTGAGAACGAGAAAGAAAACGAAATGGAGCTGCTTACTCGCCTCCTGGCACCGCTAATTAAACCCGGAGAACTGCTCGCGCGTATTATTCGACTTAATTGGAGGCCGATAACCCTTCGACTCCAGCGATTAAGGACGAAGATGAAAACGACGACGATGACGATGGTGGTGGTGGTGGTAGTGGTAGTGGTAGTGGTAGTAGTGGTGGTGGTGGTGATGGTAGTGGTAGTAGTGATGGTGACGCTTTCAAAAAAAAGGTGAAAGGATTTGGGGAATAAGAAAGTGCTTCGTAATTAAATGATATCTTGACATCGAAATCTTTCAAATGGTGTCTTTTATTTTTATAATATAAATTAGAGCGTAAAAATATTGTCAGACGTTTTCTTTTTCTTTTACAATTTTTTCTTTTTAATCGACTTACCTGCTTACAGAAATAAATTAAATACGCTGTACGAGATCGTAAAGTAAGAAGTGAGCCAACTTAAAAATTTATTTATTGATATGTTCTCATTCGTTTATTATTCCATGTTTCGTTCGATATTGTTCATGTTTTCTTCTATTTTTATTCTTTACTTTTATTCCTCATTAGCCTTATTTATCAAGGTGACCCAGATTATTTTATAAATGGAAAATCTATAATTACTCTTCTACACATTAAACCTGGATACTTTTATTTTTGTTTACCAAATTCTATCAGCAATATCAAATAAATTAAACGATGGAACAATGTATCAAAATTTAATTATTTTTCTTCAAATTATTTTTAAAAGTCTTTTCATTGTCCTTTTATATATATATATATATATATATATGTATATATATAAACACGATTAAAAAGTATACCAATTTATAAAAAATTTTAAAAATTTATTTTTCTTGTTAAATTAAATTTATGTCTTCTTTTTAATTTTATTTATTCGTTCATCTTCAAGCAATCGATTAATTACTAACATAAATTTTGAACTGAATATGTATATATTGTCATAAACTGATATTGATACGAAACGAATGAAAGTATTCAACGTTTTAATTAATACAAAAACATGATATAATACCTACCCAACCTATTCTAATGCTTTCTTTAACTCGTCTCCTCCCCTCCCCCTAATTTCATTGCCTTATGCACATTAATTGGATGTGCAAACGTGTAATTCAACCTGTTCGGAATTGGCGCGCTTATGGAAATTATTGAAGCGGTAGGAATGACGATCCGGGACTCAGATCTTTTAAGAAGGCTTTAAAATTCAACGGAGTTTCGTTGATTCCGATTATCCTTATCGTCGAATTAAATATATATATATATATATATATATATATATATACGCGACGAGAAGGAAAAGGAGAAAAGATATTAAGCGAGCGTGCTTCCGGTTCGGTTTAAAATTTATGCACATAATGAAAAAAGTTTTCGGCCTCTCTCAAAAAAAAAATGGAGAAAATAATATAAAAAAAAATGAAGAACGAAGAAAAAAGAAATCGGCCCACCCTTCTCCATTTGAGAATTCACGATCGCACGCACGCTTTTATACTAATTTAGCCTGCGTGAAAGACGCACACACCCTCTCCCACCTACCGCTCCGACAAAAGAAAAAAAAAAAAAGAAAAAAAATAACTTTCGCATGCATTATGCAAAGAAACTTACTCGGGTATTCTCACCGTCACGCCAAAGACGTTCCACCACCTTCTCCTTTTCGTCGCCTTCCGGAACACGATTGCTATGTCAAAATTATGGAGGAGAGCAGACTGGAAGATAGCGATCTATCACGGACAGTGGACTATGGAGCGCGTGCATTACTATCCCCGAAAATTCGTTAAAAAATTTTCAGCGGCATGTACGTACGTAAAAATATAATATAAAAAATACAACGATAAAATAGATATCACGAGAATCTTTGATCCTACGAGTTGAAATAATTTGACTATAATTTGTTTCTACCGATTTGTTGTTAACTCCGACTAGATTTACCTTTTTTTTAATTTTTTTTTTGTTTTTATATATCACGATCTCGCGGACAAATACACCTACAGTTCACTTTAAAATTTTTTATATAAATGAAATGTTATATAAGAGGTTGGCTGACTCAAACGATTATTGACTTCAGAATAGAATTATTTTTCTATAATACTTCTTTAAGATACTAGTAAGAAATAAATAAATATTAAAATTACAAATTGGATTTTTGCTTTTAAATTCTTTTTAACAGTTTCTAATTAATTTCCCGTCTTTCGCGTTACGTTTATATTAATATACTATATTTAATCTTAAATGCTAAGATAGTTATGTGAAATGCTCGTAATTTATAACATATTTATTAATATATAAATAAGATATATTATTTAATATAATATATATATATATATATATATATAATATAAATAAAAAAATATATATAACCCTCACGAAACGGTACGTAAATTTCGAATTAATCTTTCTTTATATACACATAACACACACAAAATCACAATCACACCTATATATACAAAGAGCAGATAGAGATAGACAGAGCAAGATACCAACCGCAGCAGAGATCCGGCCTCTGTATACATTATTCTCCGATTACACGAAACACGAAGCGTCTCATATTGTTTCAGCAATATGAGTAAGCCGGTTTCCGCGTGCCAGACGTGACAATATATCCAGGAAAGTTGTAAAAAAGAAGTTGCAAAAAAAACAAAAAAGAAGAAAAGAAATCGACGAAATAAAATCAAAATCTCTGAAGATAATATATCTTATAAACAAAAATAAAACAAAAAATTGAAAATGAAAGAAAAATATATATCACGGAGAAGGGAATATTACATGTAAATGTTATTTTTTCCTTCCTTTTCTTTTCTTTTTTCACGGACCCTCTATTGCCCATCTTTTCTCGTGCACGTGAAAGAAATTATTATTTAATATAGAAATTATAGTACAATTTAAATTACATTAGTTATACTTCTACTATTAGCTAAAAACGTGTTAACATTCAAATATGAATTTTAAAAATTAATTTCGTAAAAAGAAAAGAAAAAAAAAAGAAGAAGATCAAAAAATGTGATTTAAAAAATTTAGATATACGAGAAACATGACTTCGACGTTACACGACGTTACAAAAGGCTTAACATCATTTAAATTAACTCGCTAATTTTTTTCTTTCTCATATTTCCCCTATCCGTTGAACGATCTTCACGCTGGAAATGTCAGCTTGACGAAGATGAAAGATAAAAACAGGGAGGAGTAGTAGAAGAAGAAGAAGAAAGTAAAAAAAGAAGAGAAACAAAAAAGAGAAATCCTGTCAGATAACCGGAAGTGAATAGCCGTGAATATCGCCATGAAAGATTGGTTATCGATAAGGTATCGCAGAGTACGAGAACACGCGAAAAGAGGAAGGGACACGTTGGCAGAGTGAAAGAAGGGAAAAGGTAGCACACGCCCTTCCAAAATGCGTTGCTTCAAGGGACAGCTGCGACAAAACGCTTCTACATTTATCGTCCATGCCGTCGCAATTATCCGTGATACGACTTGCACCGGTTGCAATTATCATGTGAAACAAGGTTCGTGCAAGAGAATCGTAAGAGGATTTAGTCGCGTGCGAGGGCGACCGAGACAAATGATACCCCATCTCTCTCTCTCTCTCTCTCTCTCTCTCTCTCTCTCTCTCTCTCTCTCTCTCTCTCTCTCTCTCTCTCTCTCTCTATCTCTCTCTCTGTCTCTTTGTCTCTCTCTCTCTCTGTCTCTCTGTCTCTCTCTCTCTCTCTCTGTCTCTCTCTCTCTCTCTCTCTCTCACACACCACACACACACACACAGAGCCCATATTTCAATTCGCCAACAGATTTATAATTCGATACGATGATACTCTTATTCTTCTTTCTAAAGAAATAAGACATCCGGAAAAATATAAAGAAACATCAAAAAAGAACAAATATATACAATGTACGCACAACACGCACACATAAAAGGTTTTAAATAAACGCGTTTTTCTTCGCGTTTAAAAAGTAGCATTTCTATTATCAAATCATCGCATATCTCCTTCTATTGAAACATTTAATTAGTTTTTCGAAACTACCCATTATTTCACTCAACTTAAACTATTTTTAGAATACGTAGATATATATTATGTAATTACATTTTTTGTTTTCTTCTTCTTTTTCCTTTTGTTTTATTTTTCGCTCGTTGAAACTCTAAAGATTCGTTTAACATGTTTTGTTCTAAAAAAAAAAAAGAGATATTGGGAATTCTCTCTCTCTCCTTCTCTCTCTCTCCTTCTCTCTCTTTCTCTCTCTCTCTTTCTCTCTCTATTGTTAGAGGTTTTATTTGTATATATATATATATATATATATTATTGAATATACGCTAATTTCAGGTGAAACGAATCGGTCTCACATTTTGTAGATACATTGTAGGTACAGCCCGATTTTTAAATATTTTTAGTGGTACTGACAATTATTAACGAAACTCATAAGCAATGCTATTTGTTTGCTTTTAATTAAGAAATTGGATAAGTTATTCGTTATATAGAAATTACGTAATTACTCTCAAAAATTGTCTGCTTTTTCTCTAAATCATAATTCACTAACGATTTACGAAACAATAATGACGTGTTCTGAATAGAGTGCATTAATACAGTATTAAATTATATAGATTTGATATTTTCGGGGATAGTTCATACATCTTAAAATTATACATTATTACTTTCTTAGGATGTAAACTCGTCTGCTTACGAAGATGATGGATTTTTAATCTTTGTGTTAATCATTTTTAATGCCGATGGTCTATTATCCATTTTTTTAAATCAAGAATAATGACAGAAACGTGTGCCTCATTCGACAAAAGGAGATACAAAGGAAAATGAAAAACCAGAACCTATCTCACCTGGTTGTTCGCAAGGTATTAATAAAAAGATTCTCAGTGACAAACATGGCATACGCAATGCTAAATAAAATCATTCCAATTCGTACATTACAACTGTAGTTCGACGAATCAAAAAACTTTGGAACTCGTTTCAAAAGATAAAAGTAACAAAACGTGCTAAAAATTCCAACAAATCCGAACGTAAACGTCTTCCTTAAGAACAATTCATCCACGGATGAAAATGCTTCATATTTTCTAGTCCAAGAATCTGAAAAAAGTTTTCCGGAAGAAGATAATGCTTAATGCATCGAGTATTAGGTATCAGTACAGTTGTACATCGAAACAAAACGACTAAATTCGATGTGTAAGATGTAGAAAGTGATTTCACAAAGAATCTTTAAAATTTTTTGGTTTATATGTATCTCTGTAGAGAAGTTTTATCCGATTAAAAGAAATAATTATATTTCTTTTATATTTAAAACCTTTTTGTTTACTTGGACCATGACACCTTGAATCATGAGTCATCTAAAACGGACAAATCTAATGAAATGACCTTTTACATGGGAAAAAATTTCTTTCTTCTTAATTTTTTACGAAAAAAAATATCGGCAATCACTCTCTGAATTACCTTACATAATTATATCATTTCTCTATTTTTTATTCCGCTATATTATCGATTCATTTTAATAATTTAGATGTTGATCGAATAAAAAAAGATATACATATATCTTTTATTATTTATATATTATATATTATTATATATTGTATATACTTATTTATATTTTATATTTATATATATTTAATACACTTATTGTACATAATATATATAATATATATAAAATAAAAAATAAATATATGTAAAAATAAAAATATATTATATTTAGCATATTATATTTATTTTGTTCAATATCTATATTATCGAAGATTTAAATCATTATAAAAAGAATAAAACGAATATCATGATTACTCATTGAACAAATCAAATAAATAAAAATAAATTCCTCGATATTAAAGAAAAGAAAAATATAATAAAAAGAGATCATAATCATTCGCCCCGTTATTTCTCGTGATCAGTTGTTGGTGTTATTTTTTTCTTTTCACGACTTTCGATGATAATAAATCGAAACAACCGATATTCTCGAAGTTATAGTCAATATGCGTATCCTGGCCATTTGATAAGCGCACGAGCGAACGACGACCCGATGACGAGAGGGAGGGCCAAACCTGTTATTACGCGCGTGCCAACAAACTTGCTCTCTTCGGGTTGGCACAACCACTTTTGTATCGATAATTAAACTATCTTTGATGCCGGTACGAATCATTTAAATATACAGAGTGAAAACATTTAAATAAAAACACCTGATTATCTTTCAATTACTCTGCTTACAATTAGAAAACGATAGGAACATTATTATAACGAAAAATGATAATTTTACCGAACTTTTTCTTCAAATTATCGTTTTATTTCTTTCTTTCCTTTTCTTACTACTGAAAAATCTTATTCGTTGATAAACGTAACAACGATATACAAAAGTTACGTTTTAAATATTTCACATTGTATAAAATTAATCATAAAACGAAAATTTGACAATAAAAAAATTTGTTAGAAAAATATTAAACGTAGAAATATCTTCGTATAAAATTCATGTTAATAATTATTACTTATTCCTTCATTGTGTTATGACAAAATTTAGGTAAAATAATAAATAAAATAATATTGATACCATCATCTCGCTAATTTTCCATACATAATAATGTAAATATAATAATTTATATAAAATATATAAAATATTATATATTTTACGTAAAATAATTCGTCTAACTTATTGAGTAATTATTTGTTACATAAAACCAATAAACCTATGTCCATCGAATAGATATTCGAGTTAATAATATCTCGAGATAGGTTAAAGTTACAAGAAAAGAAAATTTATTAAAAGAAATTTGCATGAATCTTATTCAACTACACAGTGCATGTAAACAATTTTTTGTTTACTCGTGAATTTTTCGAGTAACAGAGTGTTTTTATATGGATATCTGTAATTTCTTTTTTCGTTACATGTTTATATAGTAACGATCATTTGCAATCGTAATCACTTCTTACAAAAAATTGCTATTATGCACCGTTGAGTTGAAGGACCGGTTGATCCACTTCGATGTAACCTACTTCAAAACATTACGTAGTCAAACGATTGTTTTTTTTTCTTAAGTAGTAGAAAATCAACTACTCTAATACTTAAGATAACAATTATCTCGTAAACGATACATAGTAGCAAATATTATACTAGATATCATTTGTATCGCAAATGGCCACTACTGTATGAATATGCCAAAAAGAAATATATGTATCCATTTATTAAAAAGAAAAAAAAACTGTCGACTTTCATAATTCAAGATCACGAGTGAAAAAAAAAACAATTCTTGCATATCACTTTGTAGCTGACTCAGGAACGTGGAAATTTTTGCTTAAGAAACTTTCTCGTGAACTGTTATATGTCAAAGTTAAATGATATGAGATGGTGCATAATATTCAAATAATTTTATACACTTTTGTGCATTGGTGCATCAGATAAATGCAAATGTACTTGTCTTTTTTAATGGAAACTTATATTTTTGACTGTTGTTGATGCAGTTTTTTATACTCTACATGAAAGTATTAATATACTTTTGCCCGAAACTTATACGTTCGGAAGTTATCGTAGCTAAAATTTATATATAAGGGGCTACGAACCTGCGCCATAGGTCCGATTACTTGTGCTCGTATTAGAACCGTGAGACTTTAGGGCCTTAAGCCAAAGTAAGCAGAGACATTGTAAGTAAAATACACCAATAGAAATTAAAAAGAGAGGTGTAAGAACGCGTGGCCGCGAACAAAAAGATGCAAGATAACCATATAATATTATATATACATATATATATATATATATATATATATATATATATATATATATACATATATATATATATATATATATATATATATATATATAAATTATAATATATACATATATATATAAATATAACCATATAATATTATATATATATATATTTACATATATATATATAAATTGATTGATTTCTATTAAAGACATACATATGTATGTCGAGTGAGAATTATGAAAAGTATTTCGTGAGAGCTTATGCAAAAGTACTATTTTTGCTAATTCAATTTTATTCCTTTCTTTATAATTATATCTATTATATTTAGACATATTAAAATAAAGCGATTATAATACTTTGTGTCCTTAATAATTGTATTATACTAAAATATCTGCACGTATATCAACACACACATATATTAATGTATCACAAATATTGTGATACATTATATAATTATTAATACGTGTGTGCGTTATGTTATATATGTACGCGCGCTTGTGTATGTAGCATATATACGCAAACCATCGGAATACAAGGATAAATATCGAGGATATTGATTTATCTTTGGTCGATTATATTAATAAATCAAAAACGGGATAAAGTAATAACATAGGTAAAAAAGATTAGAAGAATGATCGATTGTTCGATGTAATTCCTTTTCGTGATTTTATTTGAAATTCAGATTACGTAACGCAAGAATCACTTTACTTTCTCGCTTAATCTCTTAGAAATGAGCTTTGGTTTCAGCGTCAGGTGGTTCTCCTTTGTAGGAATGCGAACAAGCTGGCTTGCGATGAGGATAAATTGTACACCATGAAGATGATGATCGTCTCTCTTCGACAGAGTGCAATGGAGTAGAGAGGAGGGAGCAGTGGGCAGGGGGCAGGAAGGAGGGGAAGGTAAAAGGAGTAGATAGAAAGACCAAGAGAAATTCGAGTCGAGCTATCGAAGTCCAACTAAGCGTGATGGAGACGCCTAATGACCCTGCTTGAATTACGCGCCAAGGGTGGAAACGAAAGGGAGTAGTACGTATATAGGGTGGTCTTATAATCATAATACAACCAAGATAAAAGGCTAATGTTTCCTCAAAAAGTAAATCATAATCGTGGGATAAATATGTTTTTTTTTTATATGGAAGCTATTGTTTTCGAAAATATTAAGACCGAATTGATATTTATTTTAAAAGAAAAATAAATGAATAAATAAACAAATAAATAAAAATCGTTGGGCAAAATTGTCTTTTTAAAACTTTTGTTTTCGAAAAAAAAGAAAAAAGCGAAAAAAATTATCGATATAGTGCGTGTGCACGTAATTTAATTATTATTGAACAAATCTCGATACAAACTATATCTCGTTTACGAATAATCGATAAGAGTATAGAAATATAGTAATAAAAAATTAAAAATTATGCGTACGTACGTGTGTATGTTTGTATATATGTGTATATGATATATAAAATACTATTAGACAAAATGAAATGAACGCACATTCGATTAATGTATAAAAAACGTAACATACGTATTAAAATATTTTATTCAGCATTTTCGGTTCCTTTTTTTTTTCAGAAGAAGAAGAAATCAACTCTATCCTTATTGCATCACAATCACTTAGTCACCTTATATATTCTATAGAAAATATCGTTTTCACTCCCGAAACTCAAGATACTTCAAGTCGAGTAAAAATTAATGATCAATACTCGCAAACTAGCAATACGATAAACAAGGAAATAATATTGAAAATAAATAATGTTAAATAAATTAAACGTAAAATCAATGGATGTCAATCAATCGAGAGAGATGTTAAAAATAATGAAGGTAGAGTAAGATATTTAAATAGAAAAGAAACAAAAGAAACAAAAGTGAATACGTATTGAAAACTAAGCTAAATAAAGAGATACACCATTAACATAGGTCATTGTACCTACGGTTGATACATGTATATGTGTGTTAGGTACGCGCGGGCGTGCACATAAATATATATCAAGAACGAACCTAATAGTGGAAACACAATATATCACCTTTTGTACGAAATAATGAGAATCCAATTAAACTACGCTTCGTATTCGCAGTACTTCCTGAATACAAATAGAAATTAGATATATTCTGAAATAACGTATATTATATATATATATATATATATATATATATATATATATATATGAATATTATAAATATTCTTTTTTACTGAACATTTCGATAATATGCAATAGATAGTCAAATTAATTTGATATTCGAACTTTGAAATTCCAATCCAACCAGAACACTATTAAAAATATAATTTAAAATTCAATGACCCTTTCGTTCTCTAATATTAAAGATAGAAATAGATTATATTATTTATATAATTTAGTTATTAGTGTTTGTGTGTGTCGTATGTATTCAGTCGACGTTATAAATAATATATATTTTTAAAATAATCGACAAAGTTAAAATCATTCAGATAAAGTTTACCGCTACTAAATAAAAATAAATGATCGGAAAACTGAATTATAATGGCCAAAAATAAACGTCTCCCAAAGAAAACAATATAATTACGGAATGAGATAAGGAAACGATTGAAAACTTACGGTATTTCTTCCCCTCGTTTCGTACTGCGAAAGGACTGATAAAATGAAGAAAATTAAATGGGAGAGGAAACACGTTCTCCACAGAATTCTCTCGTGTTTGTTAC